>BHFT01058430.1:0-38784 GCA_004320025.1 Laticauda laticaudata
AGTACAGAACGGATGCATCACGTTAACCAACGGATGGTAAGTGTTTCTCTCCGTTTTACATCCTCTTTCCATCCGTTCGTGCTGTGTGACAGGGGCTAGGCATTTTGTTAGTTTATAATCTTTGTATTAGCTTGTATTTTTATTTTTATTTTTTTGTTATGATTATTAACTAAAGTCTAGTAACTTTATTACAATGAATAAAGGGTTGCCGCTGCAGCCGGGCTAACAGGCAGTCAGCTGACGGCAACAGCTGATGCCATTTGACGGCTCCTTTTATAGCCGGCTGTCAAACAGGATCAACCAATGGGAGGGGTTTGTGCTTCCGCCAGAAGCGCGGACCGGAGTGAAGACTGCGGATGAATGCAACAACTTTCAGCATATTCCTTTTAAAATGCTGGAGTTAAGTTTGAGAAATTATGATGTTTGATTCTTAGATTGCAGACATTCAGTTTTAGAAATTCTTGTAATGAAAAATTAGCTGTGGAGCTAATTATCTTTCCTCTAACTTAGCCTTTCTCAACCTGGTACCTTCCAGATATACTGGAAGTGCAGCTCAAAAGGTTCAGACTGGCGTGGCTTCCCTCTTGGAGTTCATGGGGGTGACTATGAATAGCTCAACCTATTTCCTGGAATGTAAAAAATTGGGTTTTAATTCCTTTCATGTCATGTTTTGTGAAAAGCAGAAATTGAGAGACTGGAAATGCTCTGGTTCAATATAGAAAACAGTCCATTCTCCCCCTCACACCACTTTCCATCTCCTTTAGAGAAGAGGACAACATTATGGAGGCCATAATCCAGATGTTCCCACCTTTCAAAAAAAAACACCCAATATAATTATGAATAATCTTAATTATACTGTAACATTTATGGATGTTATACTATAACATTTATGGATGTTACAGTGTTTCAGGTAAAATAAATGAAGAGATACAGAAATGAATGGATGCTACTTGCAAATTTGATAGGTTTCTTTCTAAAAATGCACAAAGACCCTTTTTGGGAGCATTAAGCTGTGCACCATTGTACCCCCTCTAATGTTCCCTAATTAAAAGTTAGGAAGCAATATGTCGGTCAGTTGAAAAGTATGTTTTTCATTTAGGGCAGACTGTAACAAAACCCAGCAACTATGCTGAACATAGAGACATAAAGGGGAGCTGAACAGATTGGTTGGTTAAATCCCATTGATTTTGGAGATGGCGGATTTGCTTTTGCCTCCAATTGTGTTGGTTTGAAAAAACTGCTGGTGCTCCCAATAGCTTTGCCAATTTTGCACAGCTTTGCCTTGATTTTGTTAGTTTATAATCTTTGTATTAGCTTGTATTTTTATTTTTATTTTTTTGTTATGATTATTAACTAAAGCCAGGAGAGTGTGTTAACTAGAGTGTGTTTACAGAGATATTGGCACCTTTGTTCCCTGAGGGACTCCTTTGGCATATACTGCAAATGAGATGATGTCCAACTAGCTTTTGCTTAATTTCCATTGATTTCATATCAAGAATTAAGAACATGCTCAGTTTTCTCTCCGGAAAAAATCAATGGGACTTAGAAGCATTTCATCTTACCAGGATGATGCCCAGTTTTCTATGTTAACTTTCTCAGGCCTGTAGCCATCACAGAAACATTCTGCAAGGATATGTCTTGTGGTTATTATATCTTAGCTTATACTGAAGACAGTGAACAACAGCTTTTCTCTTTAATAAATGTGATTTGGCATATTTCATTCCCCATCATCTGCAGCTGTTGTGCTCATTCATTGTGGCTGTTTTCCTTGACCTTTATCTAAATCTATCAGATTCAGCAGGTGTTCGTCTTCAGATTAGATATAGTTTATAGGAGTGGGCTGTGCTAGATTGTGTAGGAAGCAAATTAGAAATTCTAATTTTGTGGCAGACTGTAACATTCCTCCAGTCTGTTATGAAACAATGTAGAAAATCAGATTATAAGCAATTATTATAAGGATACTGCATTATCTTTATACAGCAGATTGTGGTTATTTTTCCCTTTGTAAAATGTAATAGTTCTCATACATCCTGTGAAAAACAACATGGTAGCAAATCAGAAAGTTATATTGCAAAGGACATAGAACTGGTCAGCTCGCTCAAAGGAATGGGCCAGGGACTCTGTTATGTAGGGCAGGAAGGAGAAAGCTAGGCAAGAGGTTTAAAATATGTTTTTACACTATTCTTGAAATTCAGTAGATGCTTAAGTTCTCAATAATGGTTTCCTATCTTTCTTCAGTGAATATTATTTATTTCTTGAGAACTTTCCTATGCGATTCATTCTTATCTGTGAGGTGAACCCTGGAATAGTGTGAGATTGATTTTATTAAGTTTTTACTACTCTTAATCTATCTACTGGTTTATGTTGATCCAGGCAGACATTTGACCTTGATTTTTCTTTTTCTTTGGTATTTGATATGCTTATCAATGGTGGGATTCAAAAAAACTTACTACCGGTTCTGTGGGCATGGCTTGGTGGATGTGGCGAGGCTTGGTGGGTAGCTTGCTGGGCATAGCAGGGGAAGGATACTATAAAATCTCTATTCCCACCCCATTCCAGGGGAAGGATACTGTAAACTCCCCATTTCCTCCACACTCCTGGGGGAAGGTTACTGCAAAATCCTATTTCCTCCCCACCCCACTAACCTGCTTTCCAACTCCCTTCTCCTGTGCAGGGCAACAAAAGAAGACCCAGCTGATCAGCTGGAACTCAGAAGGCAGAAAATAGATGTGAGTGGGGCCTGTCAGAGGTGGAATTTGCCAGTTTTCCGAGCTACTCAAAATTTCCACTACTGGTTCTCCAGAACTGGTCAGAACCTGCTGAATACCACCTCTGTTTATAATGCTATTCCTATCCTCGCTTTCTTATTATTTGAAATACTCTTCAGAGTAACAGAAAATGGGATGCCTTCATAGTATCACAAGGTCTAGTCAATTAATCTCTTCAGCCATCTTCTTGGAGATCATAGAGTTGTGAAAGTTTAGTTTCTCCCATGAACAGAAGAGGTATATCCAAAATTTCTGCATTAATCAATGCTATTAGTGGCTGTTTAATTCAAGATTCTAGTTGTTCAAAACAGCAGGGTATTGAATGGAAAAGTAACATTTTTTAAAAAAATTACCTTTCAGGGCAAAAAGCTTTCCCCAAATGACTCACATGCATAGGGAAGTCTAGTTTATAATTTTAAAAAAACCCAATTTATTTAACATTGTAATACTATAATAGCAATTTTAAAAAATTCCATACAGGAGTTACTCCATACAGGAGTAAAAAAGTGTGTGCCTTCAGACATTATTGTTGAATTGACTCCCACTATTTTTCAATTGTTGGCTATGCTTTGGGGCATTTAGAGTTCAAAACTGGTCTTACTAGGATTTATAAAGCAGCACTAATATTTCATGTCTCTGTTTATACACCCCAGGATTGTATTAACTTTTTTGGATGCTGCTGCACACTGCTGGCTCATGTTCAAGTTATCATCCACTAAAACTCCAAAGTCCCTTTCATGGTTACTGTTTTTGAGCCAGATATAAGCACTGGACTTCAACCAAAAAGAATGTACTTCTGAAAGCTAGATATTTCAAAAGGAATCCTTTACTGAAAGGGAGTGAATCCCAGCACTCAAAACAGAGTCTAAGCAGAGTCTAAAATGTTTCCAGGCACACAGTAATAGAAAAAGGGAGTTAGAATCCCTCCCCTTATTTAGATGTGGATTTAGTGAAACAAAGAACCAACATGTTAATTCCCCCCTCTCCTTGTCTGGGAACGTATCTTAGGAGAGTTCCTAGGAGTATCTTCCAGAGCTGGAATTTTTATGGTCCCTTCTCATCTTTTATCTCTTCAAGAGGTGACAAGTTTCTAGACATCTGGCTCCAGTCCTCCAGTTGTATATCATGTGCAAGTTATACAGAATCAATATAAGATTTAATATATTCAGGTTACATAAAAAAGGATTACTTGTTCCATTGAAGAATGGCAGATACATGGATCTGACACCAGCCAGATCTTGCCTAATCTATAGTTATACCTTTGATTTTTTTTTCTGCCTTAATGTAAGATTTCTGCCTAAATGTAAGATTTTGCTTTTCTCCACATTAAAATTCATTTTGCTGGATAGGTTTGTCAAGATCTTTTTGGATCCTAAGCTTGTCTTCTGTAATGTTCTCTATTCCTGCCAGTTTAGTATAATTTGCAAATTTGATGAGTTCCCCTTCTGTTCCAGTGATGGGATTCAAATTTTTTTACTACTAGTTCTATGGGCATGGCTTGGTGGGCATGGCAGGGGAAGGATACTGTAAAATCTCCAGTCAGAGGTTCTCCAAACTACTCAAAATTTCCACTACCGGTTCTCCAGAACTGGTCAGAACCTGCTGAATACCACCTATTCCCTCATGTAAATCATTTATGAAGATATTGAAGAGCTCTGGGCCTAAGACAGAGCCTTGTGATACCCCCTATTTACTTCTCTCCATGTGGATGTAGTACCATTAAGGACTATTCATTGAGTATGGTTTTTCAACCAGCTATAAATCCATCCAGTGGTGATGTTGTCTATTCCACATTTTTCTTGCTTAGCAAGAAGTAGATTATGGTCTACTTTATCAAATGCCTTACTGAAATCAAAGTGTACTATGCCCACAGCATTTAACTGATCTACTCATTTAGTGACTTTATCAAAGAATGAAATAATATTAGTTTGGCATTTTCCCTCTAGGCACAAAGAAAAAAATATACAGTATATGTGGTGTTTTGTTTTGTTTTTGTTTTTGCTTTAATGTTGTAAGCTACCCAGAGTTGCCTCACAGTGAGATGGCCAGAAAACAATTTTAATAAATAAAAATAATAAATGTATTAGTTAGAATCTCTTTTTAAAAATAGAAATATTAATAAGGGATTCCACTTGACATTTTAAGTTCTTATCAGTCAGGTTCAGTCAGTCAGGATCTCAATAACATGGAATAGAGCTTGAAGTATTGACTGTGAAGAAGATTTAATATAATGATGCTGAGAAAGATTAAGAGAAATCTTTTTTTAGTCCTATGGAAACTTGCACAATATGAAAGTTTTTCCCTCCCCTTCTTCCTGTAAATGCTTTATTCATTTTCATATTTTTATCCTTTCTTTTCTCTGAGAGCTAAAATAACTGTTATGGGAGAGTGATATCCCCACATTTTATTCCCACATTAACAATTATTTGAAGTAATAATAAATGGAAAGATTACAAAATAACTTAAGATAATGAAAGGAGTTAGACAGGGATTTCCACTGTCACTTCTACTTTTCATCCTGATATTAGAGACATTATGAATAATTAGATCAAACGTGGAAATAAAAGGAACCAGAATTAAACAACAAGAATACAAGGTGCAGGCATCTGCTGATGACATGATATTTTTTTTATAGAGGACCCATTGGAATCTAAACCCATGCTATTGCAAGAGACAGAAAAATATGGGGAAGTAGCAGGTCTCAAAATTAAAAAGAAAAATTAAAATGTTAGTCAAAAGTCTAACTGAAAAACAGGAGGAAAAATTAGAGGAAGAAATGGGGCTGCAAATTGTAAAAAAGGTGAAATATCTAGGTGTTTGGTTAAGGGCGAGGTGCTCATCATTAAAAGAGGATAACTATACAAAACTATTACAATAAATAGGGAAAGACTTGGAAAGGTGGGGGAAATTACAGCTCTTATTACTAGGAAAAATAGCAACAATTAAAATTAATATCTTACCCAAATTGCTCTACTTATTCCAAATGATCCTCATAAAGTTAATTTTTAATAAATTTAAATTAAATTACCACAAAATTTGTATGGTCAGGTAAAAAGGCACAGATAAAATTAATCTCATTACAGGATAGCAGAAGTAGAGGTGGATTTGGACTTCCAGTGTGTATTATAAAGCAGTTTCTGGTATGGATTAGAGATTCTGGTATGGTTCTGGTATGGATTAGAGAATGGATAAATTTAAAGAACAGGAGAATCTTAACCTTGGAAAGACATGATTTACAGATGGGGTGTGTTAGGGATAACAGTGTTTGCCCTAACTAGTTTAGGTCAAATAAGTAATCCTGGTTATGTATGTTAAATCCTGGTTATGTATGTTAAGTAGATGTAATCTTTTAACTATGGGAAAGATTCACTGGGACGGTGTGGTTATGAAAGACTACTTAACAGAAGCAAGCCACAGCGTGCTCTTCTAGAGATCTCGCTCTAATCGATATCTCTGGGCATCTGGCTCTCTGGCCTTTTGATTCCTAGATTAACTGGTTGGAAAGACTGCCATCCGCTCGCACGGAGAGAGAGAACCAAGGACTGAATTTGTAAGTGAAACTGACCTCCGGATATGTCTGCACGGCTTTGATAAGATGGAGTTATCCCTGAATGGACTGACTATACTGACACAAGACTACTGGACTGTTATTTGACTATGCTATATATGTATGGTAATAAAGCTATATTTTGTATAACACACAGCTTATCTTGGTGTTTTACGTGTATGTTACAAACTACAACTTAGCTCAGCCCATTCTGATTGGTATGCCTGTCTGACGTGTAACCGCTGCACATTCCTGTTTTGCTTGTCTCCCTAACCCTGGTTGCGGAACCAGGCTTAAGCATGGGTTATGGGCCAGAGGCCTGCAAAGTCATTTACTAAGGCATGAAAACAGATTGTATGTAAAGATGAGAGTTCTGTGTTATTATGACAGTTAAGTAAGCACACAGTACTGTTGTTCTTATTAATTAGTTAGTTTATATACATATGATGAAAACCATGGCACAAGTCCATCGTACGAAAGTTTGGTCTTCTTATATCCAATGCTGATGGAACAAACTATGTAGTAATGGTCTATATAAATGTAGTCTACTTTTACGAAGAGAGAGTCTGTGGAACATTAAATTGAAAAGTCCACGAACGTAGTAAGGATGGGATCCAGAGGATGGAGGAAGACAGGATAAAAGATGAAAAACGATACTGCATCAAAATCAACAAGCCATTTGCATAATTCGGGTTAACATTAATCTGATCAACAGCGTTGTTTATATCAGCGGAGAGAAACGGCTCTCGGGTGTTGGCAGAAGCTAAAGAAGATTATGGTCGAGACAATATTAGTGCTCACATTAATCTACACACGCGAAAGCTTTTCAGGAGACGCATCTCCAACCAAAAATGGTGGATATGGCTGCAGTCACTTTAAAAACTATGAAAGCATTTTTCAGAATTGCACGAAAAAGAGCTGTATAATTCTGCTCTGAACTACACCGAAATCTACTAAACACTCTCTCTTGATGAAAGTTATGATAACTACGTTAACTTCACTGTGAAATTTTGCCAAAGAAAGTTAACTTTAACTGATATATGGAGAATTTGATTTGAAGAGGCCAGAAGACGGCTGAAAGAGATGAATTTAAGGAGGAAGCAACCTCAAAAAGAAGAATAATCGAATCTCCTTCTGCATACGCATATTAAAAGGTTTAATTGTGGAGGAAACGAGGACATTTGGCAGAATTTTGTAAAAAGGCACAAACGCCAGAACGCTGGCCAGAATAACTCAAACAGTCATCAAAGATAATAAACAATTAGAGTTAGCCATGTATACTAACGGCAGCTGTAAAAAAATAATTTATGGGTGGTTGACAGTGGAGCATCCCAATTGTATAGTACAATGATAAGAAAAATTTTATTAATATGTCCCAGAGAACAGCAGATATCGTTAGCCAATGGCTGGAAACTGAAGGCTAAAGGTCAAGGTATAGCCAATTGTTTTTCATAAAAGAGAATGAAAAAATGTACTATGTACCAACAACTTAAGTTTAATTAATTTCAAGCTCCGAATTTGGTTAAACTAGATATGTAGTTACATTTAGAGGAATAACGCATAATTGAAAAAGAAGATAGAGAATCTACTGCATCTTTAAGAGGTTGAATTATATGTGTTAAATGATGATGGTTTAAAGGTGGCTAATCACAATTTAAAATGAAAATAAAAACTCATGACGAATGTATTCACTTGTTACAATCGAAGGCTAGGAGCATTTAATTTTAAATCTTAAGAAACTGTTTGAATTATCTAAAGGAATAAGTTTTGAAATCTTGTAATTCAGTATTTGCAATGTAATGCCTGTAACAAAGTAAGAGCGGGGTTACCCCGGCCTAATAGAGTTGATGATTTACTACTGAAGAGCCTTAGAAGTAAGTATTTGCTGATTTAATAGGTCCGAAAAAGCCAAGTGTAGAAGGGCTCGGTTAGCATACTAAGTATAATGGAACCACATATTCTAGATATGGGTTTTGCTATTTAAATGAAGAGCAAACTTGAAACTATCCAATCTCTTTAATTGGTGAAATCGCAGAAAGAAAAACTAAAAGAAATTAGTACTCTTATAACAGATAATCGGTAACAGAATTCTACAACATATAATTCCAGAAAGACTAATGAATGTTAGGTAATTAACATAAGATGCCTGCACATAAATAGGTCCGACACTAATGCTTTATAGAGAGAAGAGGCCAAACATACAATCACATGGCACGAACTATGATGTCTGATTCAGGATTACCTGACATATTTATGGGAGAAGCATTAATGTGGTGGTAATATATAATTAAATTATGCTTGTTAATTCGTCAACAACAGGTGAATTACCATTCACATGTGGGCAGTGGTACAAACCTGATTTAAGTTTACATTGCACACATTTGGAGCCAGCATGGTGCATATCCCTACACAACTTAGACACAAGGACAGCATAGAGCTAAAAGATTACATTTTTGTAGATATACTCTAATCATAGAATTTCAGATTCTGGGACCAGGTACATCTAGAGTTTTACACAGTGCTAGTGCAAAATTCCTAGAATCATGTAGATGGACATAGATTGGAACAAGATGTAATTAATGAAAGTATAAATGAACCCTACAAAAGGCCCAAAGATAAATTGTTATAAGAAAATCCAATTAAGAAGAAGGTCCAAGAAGAGCTAATAGAACTGAAACAAACGAATAACTTGATCAAGGAGGAGTACAAAATGAAGAACCATTAATAGATGAAAGTCCCACCTGAAAGTCTATAATCACCTAGCCGTACTACACGTATAACTAGACACCTGACCGGTTCAGCAAGTACAGTTTGCCAAGTAACTAAAAGGTTCCTACTTAAATGTAGATGAACTCAAAATGTATCCTGCAAGGTCAGCGAATTGGAAAGGCAATGCTAAAGGAACTGACTTCATAAAGAAGAAATGAAAGTCTATGAGATGCAAATTACCTTTCCAGGACAAAAATCATTGGTGAAATGGATATTAAAATAAAAACTGGACATGATGGGGACTGTACCCATAAAGCTAGTTAGTAGCTCAAGGTTTAATTCAAACTGCATTCTGATTACGATGAAGTTTTTCACTAAGCCCTTAAAGCACATCTTTAAGAGCAGCATTAGTGTGGGCAGCTAAGAAGAACCATTTTATAAAAAAATAAAAATAAATAACAAAAAAAAAAGTAAGAAAACAAAAATTAACATAAATACTATAAAAGATTCAAAGATAAAAGAAAAAAAATAAGTAGTCACTAATAAAAAATAAAGCAACATTAGTAAATAAAAGCACTAAAATGCACTCAAAAACAAAAAAAAAAAAAATAACACAAAAAAATAAAAATATAAAAAATAAATAAAAGATAACAGGCTCAGAAATTGAAAAAAATCGAAAACTTATAAATTTAAAACAAATATTATAAAAAATAAAAAAAGAAATATAATAAACCATTTAGATTAGAAACGTGCTTACCTACATGCACCATTGCAGCACACTATATATTCTAAGAAAACCAATTGGTGTAAAAGAAAGATGTAATATAATAATGATGTGTTGGAAGCTCAACAAGAGTCTTTAACGGACTAAAGACAATCAGGGTTTGGAATGTGAACAAGATATTTTGGTGAAAACAGTGTAAACACTAATACGGGTTTAAATCTGGTTTAGCAGATCATGTGCTGTTTAAAAGAGAAACTAATGGAACTGGTGTCATTATTATTATTATTACCGATGATATTGGCTTTAAACTTTTACCAAATATATGAAGCTGATGAGATCATATCATTATTAGCCAAGAAGTAAAAGTAAAACCTTTGGGCGAAATTAAAAATATTTAGGATTAACTATTACGCAAACAACAAAGGTTTTAAGATATCTGCTGGAAAGAAAGATTGCCAATAATTAAACGTATAAGATGGAACTTGTAAACGCGGCCAAGACTCCAATGAGCTCCAGGAATTTTGCCAAAGGTAATGATCAAAGTCCCAAAATTGATAAGGCCATATAATCATCTTTAATTTGGTAGCCTTATCATATATATAGCATTGGTCGAGGCCGAGAACATCAGCTGGCACGTTTTAATTCAGCCATCCAATTCAATGTCATTGCAGCATTAAAAAAAGGAATTGTAAGATATCTTAAGGGTACAATGAACCAGCATTGTATATAGAACCAAAGGTGATTTGCATCTTAGTGGATATGCCAGATGCAGTTTCTGCCAACTGGATATAAACCACTAGGAAAATCAACTTCCCGAATGGGCCAATTATTTGGTAATACACTAATCAAGGCGTGGGTCAATCAGACAACAGCATATTAGCTTATCACAATGGAAGGCAGAATTTTCCTGTCTCTCGTTATTTGTACGCCCGATTTAAGTAAGTACAGACAATTGATCTGGTAGATATGGAATAGCTGTTAACATGACGCAATTTACTGTATAATGAGGATAAATCAGGCCAGCTATTACATTTAGCAACTAGTATGGCTGTGAAAACAATGATCCAAACACACAGATGCTTTAGATACTACACTGTAAGAGAATCAGTCAAAAATGGAATTAATAAATTGGATTATCTGTATAGTCTGAAGAGAACATCCGCAGACAGTTTCCAAAAGCACAAAGGAGTACGCGAAATTCACTGAGAGCTGTACAAAATATGACTTGAAATATAAAGGATTATTTTAAACTAAAAGGGGAGAATGTTAGGGATAACAGGTTTGCCCTAACTAGTTTAGGTCAAATAAGTAAATCCTGGTTATGTTGTTAAATCTGGTTATGTAGTGTTAACATGTGACTGTATGCTTAACTATTGGGAAAGTTCATGGGGGTGTGGTTAATGAAGACTACTTTAACAGAGCCAAGCCACGCAGCGTGCTCTCTAGAGCTCTTCCTGCTTTCCCTTTTATGGGAAAAAATTATCTCTGGCTACTGGCTCTCTGGTTTTGATTCCTAATTACTGCGTTTGAAGACTGCATCGCTCGCACCGGGAGAGAGAACAAAGACTGATTTGTAAGTGAAACTGACTCCCCGGATATTCTGCACGGCACTTTGATAAATGGGATATCCTGAATGGACTGACTATTAACAAGACTACTGGACTGGTTACTTTGACTATGCTTATTTATGTAATGAAACTATATTTGTGATAAACAACAACTTTCTGGTGTTTACTGTCATGTTAACAAATCATACAACCTTAGCTCACCCATTATCTGTATGGCTGTCTGACTTACGCTGCACATTCTGTTTTGCTTGTCTCCCTAACCCTGGTTGGGGAACCCAGGCTTAACAGGGTGGCATGCCTTCATATGGAATGTCAGAAACAAGTTGCATCTGTACTTTTATAGACATATACTGAGAGATATAGACCTGGGAGGAGATTAGAAAAAAGCATTATATGAAAATCCTGGCCTGGCTATCCACAATGGAGGTAATTATCCATCCCAACACATTAGATATTGGCAAAATGGCCAAATACAACGAAATTCTAGATAACCCAGGAATATTAAAAACCAATCAGGAATTAAAAAGAATAATTATAGACTGGTGGCCAGTTACGATCATGATAGAAAAACAGATCTAGAGGAATATGGATTTGATATGGAATTAACACAATTAGATAAACTATTGGTAGGCTCAGAAGAAAAATTAATATCAGGAATATATAATTATTTAAACTTTGATTTGGAAGAGGAAATAGTAAAAGGGGCAATGATAGCTTGGGCTAAAAATTTTGGATACAACATTGAGCTTGAAGATTGGGGAAAAAATTGGAACAAAAACTATACACTAACAAAATCTGCCTCATATAAAGAAAACCAATACAAGATGTTTTATCGTTGGCATTTAGCCCCAACAAGACTTTCAAAAATGTACCCAAATTTAAACCAAAATTGCTGGAAATGTAAACAGGGACAAGGTATCTTTTTCCATGTATGGTGGCTTTGCCCAGAAGTTAAAAAATACTGGATTAAAATACAAAAATGGTTAAATGAAATTATGCACTGCCAAATTGAAGCCAGAATTGTTTCTATTGGGGATTATTAAGGAAAAGTATCCTAAAAAGATAAAATATTTGATTTTACACATTACCACAGTAGCGAGAATTGCACTCACACCATTTTGAAAAATGGCCACTTTACCGACAGATTGTTTAGTAATCCAATTTTTTTTGATTGTGCAGAAATGGACAAACTCACTATAGAATTAAACAATAAGGAAGACTTGAAATATTATTTAATTTGGGATAACTGGTATCAATGGGTAGATAGTAGGAATAAGAACTATATAGATTAGAAGATGATATAAATATGTATATGTATACAACTAACTAGAAATGTATGGAAATGTATGAATAAAACCAATATTTTTTAGTACTGTCAAAGAAGATGGAGAATTGTACAAAGTTATTTTTAGAGTTACTTGTATTTTAATGTTTCAAATTTCAATAAAGGTTTAAAAGAAAAAAAAGAAAACAAACAATTCTTTGAAGTAGCTCAAGCAAAAAGAAAATGACTGGGAGACTCAGAGTCATCCCTGACCTATATATCCGAGTGAGAACATGAACTTGGATATCAGGGGCATCAAACCTGATTTCATTGAGGATTGTATCTGTTAAGTATTACCTAATATGGTCATAGGAGTGGAGTCTGATGTCTTAGCCACTGGCGAGAGAAATAAAGTCCTGTCAGTTACTGAAATGTTGGACAGTGCTGGCTATGTAAGCCGATGCCAGCCATGGCTCAAGGGCTTGTGTTTTAAGCGGAACTAAATAAGCTAGCTATCTGGAGTCTACATGTCCTGCCTCTTCATTCAGTGCTGGTGATGAAGGTGAGATCCTGGGGAGAGAATAAAGGAAAGCCTCGTGGGACTCCATGGCCATTTTAACTGACCACCACAACAATTGCAACCCAGCTGACTAGCATGGCTCACCTCCCAAAGTCATTCCCCATGACCCATCCAAGGAGAAATGGTCTTCATACATGGGCCGATTCAAGCTACACCTAGAAGTCAATGGATTCCAGGCAGCCTCTGATGACAAAAAGAGGGCCCTGTTCCTAACCTATTGTGACTCAGAACTATATGAGTTGGCAGAAGCCCTTATGACCAACAAGCTGGAGAAAGTATCTGGGACAATATGCAACGAACATTAGAGGAGCATTTTGATCCAACTCCCTTCTACCTGACTAACCGACACATAATCTATATGTGGAGCCAGTGAGCAGGGGAGACAATAAAGGGATTTGTGGCAGCACTGTGGAAGCTATCGAAAAACTGCAAATTCAGTGATGCAGAGGATATGATACAGGATTGGCTCGTCCTCGGAATGAGGGACCTGATCCTCCAGAAGCACCTGCTGACCTGAGAGGATGTCCCATACAAAGATGCCATCAATGAAGCCCAAGCCACGGAAAACTCAGACAGCTCTGTCGCCCGAATCAAAGGAACAGGGAAGGTGCACGCCACCCAACTCAACCGCCGTGCAGCTCGAGACACTTCCAACTCCTAAGCCAGTGATGAGGATGAAGAGAACATCCACAGAGTGAGGTCCAGCAAGCCAGTTAGCAGACAAGGGACCAAGCCATGTGGGGTTGCAGGGGAAATCATCCCTGTTCTGCATGCTATTTTAAAGAGACTATCTGCGGATGCTGTGACCGAAAGGATCACATCACGGAGGCATGCAGAACCAGCCAACCGGCCAACAGACAATCCAGAAGAACGCCCCCCCCCCCCCCCCCCCNNCCCCCCCCCCCCAGCAGATAATATGGCCACCAAGATGGAGGCCAGAAGAATCCCAGTGGGAAATTCAAAAGGATAGAAGATGCCAGGGAGGAGAAACCCATTACACCATCATAGGTTACCCTCAGAGCCAAGTGAGGTGAACTGATGCATATGTGGCAAAAAAAATCATGGCCACCATAAGCATTGAACCCTGTGTCAGTTGGAAATAGATTCGGGGGTCCTATATCTCCATGATCTCTTGGAACATCCTCAGGAAGCTCCAGCATATGTTGCAACCAATTGGAGTCTGCAAAAGATCAGCCTGAAAGATTACCAATGTTACTGTATTCCAGTCCTGGACCGGAAGCCAATCCGGATAGAATACAGAAGTTTCCAAGGGCTGCTATCACTCACTCATAGTAGACCGGGACCTACAAACTCCTCCAGTTTCACCTCACCAGCATCCATGCCACTGGCACCACCATCCCAGGAAGACGACCTTGCAGCTTTGGAATGCTACTTCAGTGACTTATTCAACGATGAACTGGGCAAGTATACAGGGATCCCAATATCATTTAATTTAGACCCCAGTATAGCTCCTGTCCAACTAAAGTTGCGAAGAGTCCCATTTGCTCTTTGGCCCAAGGTGGGAGAGCAATTAGATAAGCTGATTGCTCAGAGGGTCCTTGAGCCAGTCGATCATGCCAAGTGAGAGACCCCCATAGACACCCCAGTTAAACCAGATGAGTCGGTGAGACTCTGTGCTGACTACAAGACCACCCTGAACCAGACCTTGCAGCAAAGTATGTACCCAGTGCCCATCGTACAGCACCTCCTACACACCCTGGGATAGGGAAATATTTTTGCCAAGTTAGATATGCCCAAGCCTATCAGCAGTTGCCGGTTGATAAGGCAACAGCTGAAGTGCAGATGATAGTGACCCACGGGGCACTTTTAAGTGAAACTGGCTGTAGTTTGGGGTAAGCATGGCCCCATGTCTCTTCCAAAGTATCATGGAGAGACTATTACATAACATCCTGGGAGTGATACCATACTTTTACGATGTTTTCATATCAGCCAATGCAAAGAACAATTAATAGAAAGACTAAGAGCAGTACTGGGAACTGAACAGTACTCCAAGAAGTGAGGCTTAAACTAAAAAAGAGTAAATGTCACCTGGCCATACTCCAAGTGGAGTTACTGGGCTTCCTCATTGATGGATTGGGCATATGACCCACAAGCAGCAAGCTACAGGCAATAAGGGAAGCTCCCACTCCACAGAGCAAGGAGGAACTGCAAACATTCCTGGAGCTGCTCAATTTTTACAATATCTTTCTGTCACAGAACCGCTCCATAGGCTACTTGACAGGATGACCAACTGGACCTGGGGGCACCGCAAAGCCACTGCTTTCAACAAAATAAAAAACATTTTAACATCTGACAGCATTTTCATTCAGTACAGTGAAATGCTACCATTAATCCTTGTGTGCGATGTCTCCCCCTATAGAATTGGTGTAGTCCTCAACCACAAATTGTCAAACAGGAGGGAAACACCCCCTTGCGTATCACTCCAAAACTCTGTCCAAACCACAATGGAATTATAGTCAGATTGATAAAGAGGCCCTTGCCACCATAGCAGGCGTCAAACATTTCCATGAGTACCTCTATGGCAGGCAGTTTGACTTAGTAATAGACTACAAGCTCTTGCTGGGCATACTCACTGGAGACAAACCCACCCCAAACATCCTTTCACCCAGAATGTTAAGATGGATCATATTCCTGGCTGCCTATAGTTATCATTTAATCTATAGACTAGGAAAAGAACGCAAATGCCCTCAGCTGCTGCCCCCTCCCAGACCTCGCCAAAGACCCAGCACCATCCACTTCCATGTTCCTATTGGAAAGCTTCGGTCCCAACCTGATGATGTCAGTGGAGATCATGAGACTGACGACTAAAGACAGGACCATTGCGCAGGTTTCAAATTGGGTGTGGAGGGGATGACTGGAAACCATAGATGGGGATGAATTTAAGCCATTTAAAAACAGACCAACTGAACTATCAGTGATTAAGGGTTGCCTGTTCTGGGGAGAGAGGGTGGTAATCCCCCCAGTGTTAAGTACAAGAGTACTGACTTTCCTACACAAGGGCCACCACAGGATTGTATGGATGAAAGCCCTCACCAGAAGCTATGTGTGGTGGCCAGGGCTAAACAAGGAGATTGAGGCCTGGGTTGCCGCCTGCCCTCTGTGCCAAGAATCCAGACTGGCACCCCCATTAGCAACCCCCTTGAAATGGGAAACTCCCACATCTCCATGGGCCTGGATACATATAGACTTTGCTAGGCCCTGCCAGGGTCAGACCTTCTTGATAGTGGTAGACGCTTACTTGAAGTGGTTAGAGGTAATCATCATGAAGTCAACCATCACTGAGGCCACCATAAAGGCATTGTGGTGACTGTTTGCCACCCATGGGCTGCCGGATGTGTTAATGTCTGACAACGGCCTGCAATTTACAGCACAGCCATTTGCAGGGTTCTTAGCAGGGTTAGGAATCTGCCACGGACATCTGGCCACGAATGGATAGGCAGAAAGAATGGTCAGATCCATAAAAGAAATCCTAAAGAGGATAGGCCTGGGAGTCTGGCAGGAAAGGGTTGACAGGTTGTTACTCGTACAGCAGAACACACCCAATGCAACAACACATCATAGCCCAGCTGGAGACAACTACTGTTGGACCAAAGGCTTAGGTCAACCCGAGATCAAATACACTCCAACTATAACAACGAGGCCTCTGCAGACTCCATGGGAAAATGTAGGTACTTCACAATCAGGGACTTCATTTACACACAGTTACACAAGGGGCATCAACCTGGGTGCCAGCTAAAGTAATAGGATTCACAGGCCCCAGATCGTACAGAGTAGAGACCAAAGGGGGAAAACTTTGGAACAGGCACATTAACCAGATCATAAACCAGGTCACAGACAACCAGCCAGAAGCCTGATACACAAACACTGAACCTAGCAACCATCCTAACCACATAAAAATTAGAAATAGGGACTTGCCTAGTCTCAAACATGCAAAGAGCATTGGGATACTTAGCTTTTTTTTCTTTTTTTCTTCTCTTTTCCTTCTCCTTTCTTCCCCTCCTTTCTTCTTTTTCCTTCTTGCTCTCTTCCCATCTTTTTCTTTGTCTTTCCTCTTTCCCTTTCTCCTTTCCTGTCCCTTCTTGCATGCTCAAACGCAAAAGGGAAAACATTTCTCCTTTTGTTTTTAGTTTGTTTTGATAGCCCTCTGCCAGTGAAAATGGAGCCCAGGGTGCCTGCACACAGCCTCCCTGCTCCGTTTTAGGCTATGATAGCCTCCTGCAACCCTCTGCCAGCAAAAATGAGCCTAAAAACAGTCCCTGAGAGGGCCATGCAGCCCTCCCAAGCTCCATTTTTGCTGGTAGGCAGATCCTTTGCTGTTTCCATGGTGGCCCTGCATTCCAGATCTAAGCACATCTCAGGCCGGATTCAGCTCGTGGGCCTTGAGTTTGACACCCATGCTGTATATAAATTAGCACTTTTTTTGAGATATTCTTTTGTATATTATTGGAATGATAACCTAGGCCAATTCTAAACTTAAACTTATATTATTATTATTGATCTATGAGTGCTAATAAAGTCCTGCAATGATATTTCCTTAAACCTCAGAACCTCTGAAAGGTTTATTTACACCTAGTCCTTGACCTACAATTGTAATGGATCCTGCCAATTTATGGTGAAATTTAAACTCAATTTCATTGAGGGCTGCATCAGAGTTGTGTTGACTTTGGGGGGCTGGGGACATGGCTGGGGTGGGTGTGGCCATTTTGACATCACTCATATTGGAGGCACTAGTTGTAGCCCGAGTGCCCTGCCAGGGAAAAAAGAGCTCCCGTTATTCCATTTTCACTGGCAGAGGCACCGCAGGCCAGTCCTTTGCTGTTTCCAGGGTGGTCCTGCTCGCCAGATCTAAGCACTCTGCAGGGCAGATCCAGCCCACGGGCCTTGACTTTGACACCTTGGTTCTAGATCATGATGGTTGAATGTAGTTTATCATATGGCTAACCTGATTTAGTGACCTACTTTTGCATATTCATTAAGAGAACCCATTATTTAAAATGAAATATTTTTTGATGGAAACTAAGTAAATACCAGTTTTTGGCAAAAAATATAATAAATCACAGTCACATAACTGCAAATGGATATTCATGCAGGACAGTTGTCGAATGCCTGAAATGAAGTCATGTGGCTGTAGGGGAGACCCTGACCATTGAAATTTTGGAACTAAGTCATAATTTTAAACAGTCACTAAGTGACTGGTCAAAAGTCAAGGACTATTTCTATTCAATAGAACAAGATATTGTAAAAATCAAAGTTCATAGGTTTATTATAACTACAGTATGTATGGTTCTATGATATCCAGCACATACTATAGAGAAATAGTACAAGTAATTTGCAATTGCTGTTTCAAAAATGGTTAGATCAACCTGGCTATTCTTGTGGAAATGATTTTGCCTTTTAGCTATATTATAGTTGCAGTATCAATTTTCTTGACTAGTTTAACCTGAAATGAATGTCCCTTCTGTCCTCTGTTAGAAATTATGTTAATGTAATGCTGAAATAATACATTATCAACATATACCCTAGTTGCACTTCTTCACTGATTATGGCAAAGAGAGAGAGAGAGAGAAGAAAGAAGAAAAAATGAAAAAGAAGAAAGTCAATGGGGTATTATTTTGAACAAACCAGAGTAAACATTGATGAAAGTTGGATGTAAGTGTGTTTAGTATATGGATGCCCCTCAGTAAATGAATAATGTAGGTAACCCTTGATATTTAATTGCTTGGTAGCTGATCAGCTGCCACTTGCTGTGTTACTAATTAAGATGCCTTCTGTATACAAGCCTGAGCAGAACAGCTAAGATGACCCTATTCATATACAGCTTCCAAAAGGCATTTGTCTCAGTATCACTGAAATCTGTCATTGTTGGATTGCTGATTGTAGGGTGATCTCTGATCCCCTTTAGAGTTGTAAGTATCATGTATGTGTGAAACTTGTCATACACAGAATCTAAACAGATTTCTGAATATTTAGAAGTCCTGGTGATGAGGTCTTACCTGATGTTATGTTTCTTCCAGAATTGGCTATCTTTCATATTCCTGCTTTCTGCTTAACAACAGCATTATAGCTCAAAAGTGACCTAATATAAGAATGTCCTTTCTCATTTCTGCATAGGATACAAATGGCTAATGCTGAAATGATTTCAAGCTTTTGCTGTGGATATAGTAAGTGTGCAGATGGAATGGAGCACTTGTGATAAAGCTGCCAGATTGCATTAGAAAACTGTGATAGGTATGACCTGAAAATCATCCAGCTGTCCTTTTCGTTCACATGATCCTTTGTTCTGTTAAACTAATCTTCCTCATCTGGTGCCATCCAGATAGGTTACACTTCAATGCCTATGTTTTATTTCTTTGTTGATTAGGTTTGATTTTCTTGTTGGATTTTTAAGCCTTAGTAATCTTATGTTTTTCCAATAATTTTATTAAAGATTATAATCAGATAAAACTAATACAGTTACACCCAATATATCAATATATATATTTTTAAATATTGAAAATGTTTAAAAAATTAAAAATTCAGAAAAAGAAAAAAAGAAACATCCTCCTTCATCCCTGACAAATATAATCAACATAAACAGTTTTTCACTATTTCTTAAAGTAAACTCAAACAACTCTTCATCCATGCCTCCTTCCATTCCCTGTGATCCATATTATAAAACCTCATTCCCTCATATTAATCAGCAAAAGTTTATTACTGATTATTAGAAATAACAGCATAACCATTACCATAAAATCCCATTTGAATCCTTCCCTTTTATAGCTCCATTTTCCTTCCCATCTTCCTCACTTCCTCTCTTCAAATAAACAAAATCTTTAAAATATTATCATGCAGTTCAAGTTAAAAAAAATCAGAAATTTTAATGTTACCAGCAACCTATTATTTTATTCTTGATTAAAGTGATTTTATATTCTTTTTTCTCCTGATAATATTTAGATTCATCAAAGAAAGTTCTAATAGCTGCTTTCTCATTTCCTTTTTCTCTCAAGTTGTCTTTCTGTAATTCCAGTGTGGCAACTTCAACAAATCTTTTATGTAAATCCATTAAAGAAATACTGAATTTTCGTTTATAATGTGTATGTTTTTCTAAAAAAATTATTGGATCATTATCTAGTTCCATTTATAAATCTATTATTTCTCTATTTCTTGTAAGCTATCATTTTTTAATCCTTCTGCAGCTTAATTTAAATTTATTCAGTGGGGCCTGTTCCTGTTCAGTAACATTTCTGATTATTCTTTAAAGGCAAAATACCTTTAAAAGTTCTTGGTCTGATCAAAATTTGATTTTCTAGTGTTGGAAGAAAATATCCTCTTGAGTTCAGTTCCAAGTGGGGAAAAAGACACTGGAAACTGTTTGGAAAGATGATTTAATGGTGGACAGGATCACATGCCTTGGAGCTCCTGAGAGAAAAAGGGAAGAGATGCTGAGAGTCCCTGGGTTTTATGCCCTCTGTTGGGATTTGAATTTGAGTTTGTATTCAGACTCCCATGGGGCCATGCAGGGGCAACCCTGTAAGCTGTCCTGAGTCCCAGGCTTGGTTGAGCCTTGCTGGATGACGATGTAATGGCTTTGGGATTCCTATTATGAGTCTGCCCGAAGGAGGTAGATATTTGTTATGTAGAATAGACTGGCTGAGACCTTAATGGCTCATTAGCAAAGGTGTGAGGGGTGAGTTTCTGCCTCTCTGAGTTTCTACTTCTCTTTTAGGGGAAATATTCTGCCTTTTTAATATATCCTAAAATATTTCATTTCTCAAGGCAAGGGGTGGGTTTTAACTTCCAACAATAGCTATCCTGCACCCTCTAGTGTCCAACTTTCAAAGTCATCAGTTATTGAAGTATAAACATAGGCATTTTCCTATTAGAAAGGATCATTTCAATTAACTTCAGGGCCCTAAATCAAATCAATGAGCCATTAATTCATTTAATACTTTATAAAGTCAACATTAATATTCTTTGCTATAAATTCCCCTCTCATTTTTGGGTTACAACTATTTAACAAATCTTTAATTGCAGTTAAGCTTGTTTTAAGGATTGAAGAAATCTCACACAGTGATTTTAATAAAGCTTTAAAAACAATCAAAAATATATTAAATCCAAAATGATTAAAAGATCAGCGTCAGTCAAATTTAATAGACTACTGTAAACTACTTTGGAGTGCTAATCCGATATAATCTTGCAATTCCCATTGGATTGCAAACTGACTGCAAACATGCCATTTGTTCATGAAAAAATAGCTATTAGGAATAAATGTGAATAATCTTGCAATCTCTGTATTACCTCATGGGTCTCAAAAATCACTAGACGAACACATGGAAAGGATGGTCAGACTGGTTTCTTCTCCTTGTAAGGGGGCAATCCATACATGTACTGACATGAGTGTATGTAGTGTTTTATAGTTTAAATCTTTCTGCTGGGCAACTAGTGGATTTGCTTTTATAGTTGGATAGTCACTGTAAAAATAGACTGCTGGATTAAACAGGCAAGGTTTCTGATCCATATGCAGGGCAATGTTCTGTTCTTAATCAGCACTTTAAGTCAGATTAAACTATAGTATGGTGATTCTGACCTCTGCATGGCAATCAGATACAAGGCACCATGTTGAAAGCAAGACAGGTAAGTTTGAAATTGGCAAGCATGTAAAAAAGAAAATCTAAATAAAGAAAAGGTAAGAAGAGAAAGAGGAAAGGCACCAACTGTGTGATTGCAACCACCGTATTAGTAGGTGGCAATGTTGAATTATAACCCTTACTATATATATCCCTTCATGCACACTAAATACCCTGCATTTTGAAGACTAAAAATGAATATGTAGAAATGTGTATTCAGAAGGAAATCTTCTCTTACTATCAGGATTCTGAGAATTTCACTATCAGAAACTATTAAAACAAAATATAGATAAAGTGAGGGTAGTGTGAAATCCTCCAGTTAATGAAGGATCCTCCCCTCCTTTCTTTTTTTGGATTGAAATTTTTTCAGTTGCTGTGGGGTTGTCATAGAGACAACAGAAGTCTTAGGCAATATATTTTAGCACTTGAGAAAAACAGTCAGTTATACATATGTTGGCTGTTGTTTCCTAAGACATAGTTTATAGAGTAAAAACAGAAATAAAGAAAATAACCTTGCCTTTGTGAAGATAGCTTTTTCAATCCATATCAGCCTTACTTGATTATGTTGTTAATAGGAATGTATTATTGATACAGTACCATAATAAAATAAGGCTTAGCTTTGCTCACTGTCTTTCAATCATTGTGATATCAAATTAATGACAGAAAGTTTGAATCAACTCTAGTCCAATATATAAAGCTGCTGATAACTAAATTCAGAAACCTCTAAGTGCAATAAATTGTTGTATCAGTTCTGCTGGTTGTATGTCCTCAAGGCAAGGATCATGGCACACGTTAGAGAAATCTTGCATTGTTTTTTAGAGACATGTGCTGCAGATTGTCATGATAAATGAATGTTCCTTAATGGAAAATGGAGGAGAAAATAGTGAAGACTATGACTAACTCCATTTTTAAAACTTTTTTAAAATATAGGGAAGAAAAGGATAAATAAAACAAGAAAATTAAATATCAAGCTATTAAAACAAGCACAAAAAGACAGAAGTAAAGCTAGGGGCAAAAAAAAAAGAAAGATACAAAACTTTTTACTTTAAAAAGAACCAGCAAAAAGAAACAAAATCATGGAACAAGTGACTGATATTATTCAGTTATGAGATTCAAAAAATATTACTACTGGTTCTGTGGGTGTGGCTTGGCAGGCATAGCTTGGTAGGGTGGTCAAAAGACAGAAATTTTCTGGAGCAAGGGGTTGGACTAGATGACCTCTGAGGTACCTACCAGCCCTGGATTGCCATGCTGTTTCAAAGCATCCTCTGAAGCTGCATCTAGTGCCAAGGTTTGTGGTCCTTCCTTCCTCGCCTTTTTTCCTCCCTCCCTCCCCCTTTCTTTCTTTCTTTTTATTTTTTCTTTTGTTGCACCCTCCCCATGCCTCATTTTTGGCTTAGTGAGCCTCAGGAAAGCCTCCTGGGAGCAAAAACGAGGTGTGGGGAGCCATGCAGCACCCCCCCCCCGCACCCTATTTTTGGCCTAGTGGGCCTCAGACAAGCCTCCTGGGCATGAAAAAAGAAGCATTTTGAAGCTAAGTACAAGGGGGGGGGATATTGTATTGTGCAATTTAGATTAGCTAGAAAGCAAGAAATCTGATGGTTTCCTGCTTTCTACCTAATCTAAATTGTGCAACACAGCTGATCGTCTCCCAGCTGGTCATCAGAAATAGTGATTCGGCCATACCGGTAGCATGTTTTACTACCGGTTCAGCTGAATCGGGCTGAACCGGTAGAATACCACCACTGATATTATTGTGTTTACATGTATATATTCCATGTATGTGCTTATATGCCCAAAGAACACCCAAATTATACATGTATTAAATGTAAGCTACGTGAACTTCTAGAGGAAAAAGTAAGGAGTCTAGAGGCAGCTCTAGCCAAACTCCAACCTATGCAAGAGAGATATGCCCAAATTGAACCATATAATGAACAAAAAACTGCCAGAGGATTTGAACCTGCTGATAAACTGTTGTAGGAAGACAAATAGAAGTATGTCCCACATAGAAGGAAACACAATAATCAAAGAAAGGAGCAGCACACATCTAACAAACCCTCTGCTATCCAATCTAACCCAATCAGAAGCAGCTCCATTAAAACTGAGCAACCAATTTTTCCCCCAATTGAAAATACTCAAACTCACAACTTCCCCTCAAAGAAAACATGCAAAAAAATTAGAAAAGAGAATCATCCAATATCCCTAAAAGTCACATCAACCTGGGATAAACAGAAAAGCACCCCAGACTAAAAATGGAAGATGAGTGTTGATGATAAGAGATTCTATTCTCAAAGGAACAGAATATAGCTGAGAACCTAACCAAAATAATTAGGCCCATAGATTACTACCCTTTTCTACTATTACATGAATATAATAGAAAATAGAATAGGATAGAATAGAATAGAATAGAATAGAATAGAATAAAATACTTTATTGGCCAAGTGTAATTGGACACACAAGGAATTTGTCTTGGTGTAAATACTCTCAGTATACATGAAGAAAAGGTACATTTGTTAAGAATCAAGAATCATAATGAATAACACTTAATGATAGTCATAGGGTACAATCAACAATCAAATCATACTAGGAAACAGTCAGTATAAATCCTAAGGATACAAGCAACAAAGTTACAGTCTTACAATCACAAGTGGGAGGGGATGGGTGATAAGGAGTGATGAGAAAATTAACAGTAATAGGAGTGTACACTTTGTAAATAGTTGAACAGTGTTGAGGGAATTATTTGTTTAGCAGAGTGACAAATGTCACAAAAAAGAACTTGAAAACATTGAGTGATTATGAGCAGCTAGGCAAGAAAATCAGGGACTTAGGTGCACAAGTAGTTTTTTCCTCTGTTTTGCCAGTGAAAGGACAACATCTAGTAAGAGAACAAAATTCTAGAAGTGAACCACTGGCTAAAGGGTTGGTGTCAACAAAAAAAACTTTGGATTCCTGGACTATGTTCTGTACTATTTCCATGACAGGCTTTTGGGAAGGGATGGGCTACACCTCACAAAGACTGGGAAGGATGGTTTTGGAAAATGACTGGCTCATCAGGAGGGCTTTAAACTAATATTGAGGGGGAAGAGTGACCAGTCTTTAGGATCTCCAGGACCTAATTCCAAGGAAAAACCCCTAGAAAGAAAGTCAAATAATGAAGTAAAGATGGGAAAGAAGACAAACTCAAGCACCAAATAGGAAGCATAACCAGTGTCAGACATAAAGATCTTAAATGCCTAGATGCACAAAGTCTGGGGCACAAACAGGATGAACTTGAACTATTACTACATGAAGGCAGATATAGTTGGAATAACAGAAACTTGATGGGATGAAACCTATGACTGGAACATACCAATAGAAGGATACAAACTGTTAAAAAAAATCAGAACCCCATAAAAGAGGAGATGGAGTTGCACTGGATGTAAAGGATCACTATATTGCTACAGAAATGCATGAAACCAAAGACAAAAACCTCCTTGAATGGGTCAATATATGAAATAAAAAAGAATGACATTGCCATAAGTGTATATTATAGGCCACTGGTTGCCAATTGGTGATCCGTGGAAAATTTTTTGGTGTCCGCAGATAAATGGCCCTCAAATGTTCATCTCTCAAGGAGCATTCGCTGAAGCAATGTGGAAAACTTCAGCTGGACAGTCGAGAGACAAGAGTGACTCCAGCTGCTTCTCTCTGCTAATAGGCAGTCAAGCTATCTGCAAAATCATCTCTGTCCAGCACTTGACATTTTGGCTGCAGGGGGAGCCTCTCTCAGTCCCTCTGCGGGCTCTGCAAGGTGGGTGGTGGGGGAGTAACACTTGGGAAGAGCTGATCGGCCACTGCTGGGCTCTGGGGTGGGTTTCTCTCCTGCTGAGGGCATAGCCATCAGGTGGGGAGGAAGCGGTGGCAGAAGCAGCAGTGCAAAATTGGAGGCTGTTGGAGGGAAGCAACTGTCCTCTTAGGGGAGGGGGTGAAGGTGTCAGCCTCCTCCCCTTTCCTTGCCTGCCTCCAGTTGAAGCTGGAAGAGCCCCGGCATAGTTTGGAGCTTTTCCTCAGCCACAGATCTGAGCTCTCTCAATCCTTCTCCTTGCCCCCACTTTCTGCCCCTCCCTACCCCCAATTAATCACTTCCCTGGCCTTTGTCCAACCAGGCCTCTGAGGTTGGTGGTCCTTCTGTGGACAGCAGAAGGGGTAGCTGAGGGATGGCTGTGGGGCACTGCCCCCAAGGAGAGCAAAGCTCTCTTTCTGCCTCTACTCCCAGTGGCAGTTGCCCTGAGACCTCTCAGCTCAGCCTCCCCGCCCGCTTTTCTGTCTCTTTGGAAGGTGCGGGTGGGGGGAGGGATGGAAGCAGCGGGCCCACCTTCCCTCCCCCAACTCCAGGCAGCTACACTTGGTGAAGGAGGGATAGGTTTCCTTTCACCTGGAGGAGATATGAAAATGACAGGAGACAGATGGGGGTGCTTGTTCTACTTTTTTTCCATTTGAGTGGGAACCAGTTCCTCCCTATCCAGACCTTCCCAGCCTCCAGGTACCATGTGGCTTCTTTTGAATCCCAACAATATTAAATCCTCCCTCTTTCCCCAAAAAGATGAGAGAGGCCCCTCCTTTCCCTTTGCCTTGCCCAACCTTTGCTCCCTAGGACAGCCCCCACTTGCCCCCTGCCCCCCTCAATCAGCCAGAGCACTCCTTCCCTCCCCAGATGGGTTGGTCCCATATTCCAGAGCTGTAGTTGTCACAGAACTGATCCTTTGGTCATCCCGCTGCTTTGGCTATCCTGTGGCTACTATAGCTCTGGAATATGGGACTGACTTTCTTACCATTGTCAATCTGCCCTTCTTCATCTTCCTTTACTCAGATTGACCAACCTTCTTGAGAGAAGGAACATAAAAGAGGTTCCTGGAAGGCTGTGTACTTTCTCTTGGGCCTCCCACCTGGAGGCTATGTGAAAGTATCTAGTCTAGACACACAGAGCCCCAGGGTCAAGCTATGTTGATATCCTTCTGCGTAGATCCAGCAGACAAAACAGGAAAGCAGGGAGCAGAAAGAAATACTTAGTTGCTAAGGTATGCCAGAGTGGGAGGCCACCGGACCAAAGAACTTCTTCCTCATCTTCCTAGGAGCACAGGACTTCTCATGACTGGGCCCTGAGATCCCTTGCAGTTTGTTCTGCTGCTAAAGGATGGGCTGCATCCTCCAGCAGCAGAACAAATATGAATTAAAAAAATTATTTGACTTTTTAAATTAGTTTTTAAAAACTATGATTTTTTTAAAAAAATCATTAGTGGTCCGTGGGATCTAAAATTATGAATTTGGTGGTCCCTGAGGTCCAAAAAGTTGGAGACCTCTGCTATAGGCCACCCAATCAAGCAGAAAAAAATAGATGTCCTTTTTGCTAAACAATTAACAAATATTTTATTTTATTTTTTATTTATTTATTTTTTGTCAATTGCTTACAAGATAATAGGTATAAGTAAAAACAGAGTTATGAATACATGGATATATATAAGAAAAATAAATAAAAGAAACAATAGGACAAGGATGGAAGGCACGTTGGTGCTCTTATGCACACCCCCTACAGACCTCTTAGGAAAGGGATGAGGTCAATAGTAGACAGTCTAAGGTTAAAGTTTTTAGGGTTTGGAGAAGAAACCACAGAGGCAGGTAGAGTATTCCAGACATTGACCACTGTGTTGCTGAAGTCGTATTTCCTGCAATCAAGTTTGGTCCGATTAACCTTGAGTTTACAACTATTGTTTGCTCATGTGTTGTTATGTTTGAAGCTTAAGTATTCATTGACAGGTAGGACATTATAGTGTATGATGTTATACACTATACTTAGATCGGATCTAAGGCAGTGTAGTTCTGGGTTTTCTAGGTCTAGAATTTTGAGTCTGGCGGCATAAAGTATTCTGCAATGAATAGAGGAGTGGAGAACTCTTCTTGTGAAATATTTCGGGACTTTCCCAACTCTGTTAATATCAGATATGTAATGTGGGTTCCAGACTGATGAGCTTATTCAAGTATTGGTCCAGCAAATGTTTTGTATGCTCTAGTTATTAGTGTAATATTACCAACTCTTAATGCCTTTTTGGCTATGTAGTTACAGTGGGCTCTAGCACTTAGATCATTAGAGATGAGTACTCCAAGATCCCCTTGACAGAGCTTTGGATCATCACAAGGTCTTGAGCTATTCCAGCCCTAATATTTTATTTTTCTGATTATTTTTGCCAAATATGTAGGACAGAGCATTTATTTGTTTGGAGATTTTGAAGTTGCGCATATTTGTTTTGACCAATTCTGATACCATAGTCAAGGTTTTTCTGGGAAGGGTAGCAGATTTTGTCTGTGGGTGTTTGAATAGGCTTATTACATGCATCAAATGTGGAAGAGAACACAGTTGCTCTTGATTATGAATCAGCAAGAAGTCATTGATGTAGAGTATGAAAAAGAGTTTTGATCCCTAGAATGCGCTTTGGGGACCCTAACTTGTTGATAGGTACAGACATTTGATAGGGCTTCCCCAACTTTTGAAACCATTTAGTTGGTCTGTTTGACAGGAAATGCTTCTATTCAGTTATGCAGTTGTCCCATGAGATACCATAAAGATTTTATAGTTTTAGGAGTACTTTGTCATGTAACCACTGAATTAAAAGGCTTTATAGAAGTCAATGTATAGATGTTGTTATTTTTTTGCCACTTTATCGAGGTTTTGTGTGTCCAAAGATTATTGGCAAAAAGTGTAAGAGTTGCAAATTACAAGGTTCCCCCAACGGCAAAGTGGTTCTAAGACCTAACTCCCTTTTCCCTGAAACCAAATTGTTTTATTAGAGAGTAGTTATTTGGTTTCTAAGTGGGGGGGAATTATGGATTGGTTAAGCTATTATCATTCCATTGACACTTTTTTAGGTGATGCAGCATAAAGAGATTGTTTCTTATTATTTTCACTAGGCTTGGGGTCTCCCCTTTTTGAAGAATGGCTTGTGACCGCACAGTTTTGGCAAGAGCTGGTCTTGAAGATTTTTTCATAAGATTCATGCTTGAGGTTTTGTATTCTATATCACAGATAGCTTTTTTTTTAAGAAGTAGGCGAGCACTATTTCTGTCCAGTCCAATAATAGAGATGGTTTTATAGATTGCATAGATGCCTTATCAAGCAATTGTCCTTCATGTAATAATTGATATTTAATTATAGAAAATCATTGTTAGTTATGTCTGGTGGGTTTGACTAGGTAAATACAGGAATGATCCATTGCTGCGTTTACAAAATACTGAGCCCAAAAGGAATGTGTTTAAAGAGGCCTGGCTTCTAAAGGGCCTGTCACATTGGGCCGACGGATTGCTGCAAAAAAACGTTCCGTAAAAAAGGACACAGCAGAGTGAGAAAAATGTTCCATGCCATTATGCCGCTTCTATCCGTCCAGTAAGAAAAGTGCCACCCCGATTTGGCATAACCAGAGGCGGGACAACAACGGAAAGGGAACGGACGGGGGAGGATGTACGCCGCATGCGAGGGAAAGTGGATGCTCCACACGGAAAGCCTAGCTGACTGGAAGCGGATGGGAGGCGATGCATAGACATAATCCGCAAGGCACTTCCAGGGGAAGCCACAGTGAGAAGTGGACAGCGCAAACGGAAACGTAGCAGATGCAGAGCGGTATGCCGGAGCGGATGAAGCGGATGCAATGGTGGAAGCATAGCGGATACAGACAGGTAACTGCCGCATGCGGGGAGGAATGCATTGCGTCAGCCCTGCGGATAATAAAGGGAGCAGTAAGCTCCACAAAGCAGGTCACCTTCAGTAGGAAAGAACGCTGCTGCCAGAGCACAAACAAAGCCCAAGCCACAAAGCCGCAACAAAACCATTGAGAAGAAGAGAGAAGCGCCTCTGCCATCTGCCTGCCAGCCCTGGCAGAGAGGGACAAGACCACCAATCCCACCCCTGGCCCCTGAACTCTGCTTCTGCTGGGGCTTCTGCTGCTGGGGCTTTGACTCTTCTGGTGCTGGAGATTTCCTTGCTGGTGACCCTGAGGCTCCTGGTGCTGGTGCTAGGGTGCTTCTGCAGGTGCTAACTCTGCTGGTGCTTGCTCCTGTTGCTAGGGGCTCTCCTGCCTGGTGCGGGTTTACTCCTGAGGTTGCTGCTCCTGGAGTGCTAGGTCTTTCTGCTGGGACATTACTCTCGTGCTGGTGCCTTATTGCTCCTGGTCCTCGCTGGTGCTTCCTGGATTCTCGTTGCTGCCTCACTCCCCTGGTGCTGCTAGGGCTGGCTTGGGCTGCGCACAGCTTAACTCCTCGCTAGCACTGCTGATCCACAAGTGGTTGCTGGCTGGTGCTGCAAGTCAGCTGATCTGGGTGTAGGAGTGCTGGTGGTCTCCTGCTGCGTCCTATGCCTATTTTCTGCAGCTGCTTGACTTAAGTCTGAAGTTCGGTTGTGTTGTCTAGAACTAAGCTGCCTTGGCCTGGTGTGAGAGAGAGCCAGCCCTCTAACAACCTTTGAAGCCTCTTGATGAGGGCGCCCATATGGTTCCTGCCAGAGGGAGGAAGAAGGCAAGATGAATGACGGGAGAAGGAGGCACATACTCAATCGATAGAGGACATGAGGATGAGGTGGCTGGAATGGCTGAGGAGGGAGAACGAGTTATCTAATGGACGGAGGACGACACCAGCTCTATCGAGACACCAGAAAAGGAAGCTAGGCTGCTTGGAGAGAGAAGGCAGGAGAGCCTGGCTACCCACTTCAGAGGTGCTCCTCAGCTGGTTGGAAGCACATGCACACCTGGTACGGGAAGCTGCAACCTCAAAGAAGTACTGGCCAGGCCGCGGTCAAGCTGATGGAACCGAAGAAGACCTACGTGGTGGCCAAGTGCAAGCATTCTTGGAGGTGGAATCCGCCACCGAGCGAGACAGCACGCAAGCTGACAAACCTTCTCTCCAGGCCAGCCCCGCTTGAGAAGCCAGTCCTCTTCTTGCGCCAAGAGTCAGCTTCCCTGTGTCCAGGCAGGTATCTGTGGAGCGTAGCCACACGGAGAACGCCCCCCAAAGCAGCTTGCAACTACGCCATGGTGGAGTGGTGTGGAGGACCCCCTGACGCAGTGGGAGCCAAGGGAGAGGCACTTACCCACCCAGAGACCAACCCACATCCACACCCCAAGGCTCCACCTCCACAGAAAGGCATAAGGAGACGGCAGACAACCGGAGGGGAGAGCCCACACTGTCCCTGCCTGGAGATCAGGGACACCATTCAGAAGCAGCGTAGATTCTCCTTCTCAGCTGGTACACACCGACGTCCCATGCCTCCAACACGCAAGCCCCTTCCTCACCTACGATACACCTAGAACTAATGAAGCATGTCGGAATCACAAGTACCAGGTGTTAGAGGACAAGGATCAACCGTCCCTTTCTCATTGTAGGACCCACTCAATTATACATGGCCCCAATCTCATCAGTGTGAATGAAGGAACGCGGCCTGAAGAAGGCATCCATTAAGCATCTATCATCCCTGTTCTGCCACTCCACTGCTGCCAGCTGGGTATTGCAACGCAGTGTTTCAGGAAGGTTGCAGCTGCTTCTTCCCCTTCATGTGAAAAAGCTTTTCTTTGGTTTTTGGGGCCTTGCCACATCCACAAATTGTGTGTCCGAAGGTTTGTTTCTTGTTTAATGTGATAATTGGTGCATTCAGAGTTTCCACCACTTGGCCTCCAATTCCGACAAGCTCCATATCCCCCATTGCCTTGTTGAGGTCCACAAGCCTGTTCTGCAAAACACCTGGGTAGTGGGGTGCGCATGAGATTGTGCAGGGTGCAGCAAGTTTCCAACGATCCTCCTCACGGTGCTCTGGGCTATATGCTGCATGGTGGTTGAGAAGTAACTGGAACCTGTTGAGCCAAGGATGCCAAGGCGTTCTCGAACACCACGCCGCACTTGCCCCTGGACAGCCTGTAGTTGAAGATTCTCATCCTTGACGGGAGGAATCTGGAGGTGTAGGGCTTCATCGAGGTAGTTCCTGAGGAGGAAACGGCGTCATCCCCACGATGAATATGGCAAAATCTTGAGTGTGTCCGTGGATAGGGGGTCTGGATCTGGGAAGCCCATGATGAGGCTGCGGTTTCCACGCCCTCCTTGGACGGTGAACTGGCGTTGTAATACCTGGGCATCTGAAGATGAGCCGTTGCCTTGAAGCAATCCGATGTACATGAAACTTGTAGTCAGCATCGACCCATGGTGAAGAGGATGATGCTGAAGAAGCCCTTGTAGGTTGAAATAAAGTGGACCCTGACCTTGGCTGGACTTTCCAGGCCCACGTGCTTCCGCATCTTATGGCGTCCAAACAGTGTGGGGGAAGTTCCACTTCTGATACCACTGCTCTGCAAACTTTCTTCCACCCTCTTCAGTTGGTGGGGCACTGGAGGAGCTCCTCCACGTAATTCTTCAATGATTGGCCTGCAAACCACTTTCTCTGACCACAAATGCTGATGGTGTTGTGTGGCACCTCACCTGCCGTACTGCATTGCTCCTGTACGTTGGTCCCTGAGCCAGGTGGCGCAGAGTCCAGTGCCACCTTGGGTCCAGGCTGGAATTGAAGTTGGTGCTCTGCTTGGTCAACCTGCGGTCTTCAGCCACTCCATAACTTCACCAAACATGGCTGGAGGCATCTTATGAATTTCTGGAAGTGCACGAGGGTCTTCGTTCCTCAAGCTCACCATCAAGCCTTGTGTTGTACAGTCCTGCTCTGCTGCTCTTTCTCCCAGATCACATTGTCGGACCCAGACCACTTCTTGGCTGCCTCCTTTTCTTTTGCGTAGAAGACAGTGAAAGAGCCTGTAGATGGCTCGTACTGTTGTAGAACGTGCGGCTTACCAAAAAGGAGTGTGTGATGAATCATGGTGGAGAATGACTGGCTTCTGTGGAAGAAGCAAGACCAGAGCAAGGCTGAAGAGAAGTCTGCACAGCAGGGCTGCTGGATGAAAGTGAGATCCAGGTGAAAGTTCCTCCCCCTTTTTATACGAATTAAGTTTTTCCGCTAATTCCTTTTGTATCTCTAAGACATCCTGCAGAACTCCTAAAATCCGAGAATACGGTCCCTCTGCGAATGTTTTTTTCCGTTTTAATGCTTTGTATACGAACGCATCCGCTTCATACTTTCTACGTCCGTGCTACTACGCTTTGTGTCTTCCGCTACGTTTTGCTTCCTCCTTGTCGTTTTCCGCCCGAGGTGGAATTGCGAAGTTGTGCAGATGCGCAGCGATGCCTACGGATATAGCGGATATAGCAAGACTGCGTAAACGGTGACGAACGGATAGTACGAATGGATGTCCCCGTATGCGTTGCAGATGAGAACGGACCGTTGGATACATTTTCCAAGCTCAAAAAGTTTATTTGAGGCAGCTCAAAACTTTTTGAGCCGGATGAAAATGTCATAGACGTGAATGTTGGATGATAGAAGACGATGAAAACGGAGGCAGTGACTAAGAACGGAAGCATCAAACGTTAACCCACATGGAATGGCAAGTGCTTCTCTCTCTACATACTTACATCCTCTCTGTCCATATCCGTATGGTGCTGGTGTGACAGGGCTTAATAGTGTTGTCGTTGCAGTCTTTACCACTTTATTAGTCTTTCAGGGGTTAGGATGGATCTTGAGTCTTTTTAGTTTGTTGTTTAACAAAATGTAGCAAAGTGGCAGATGAATTGGTGTGTCGAAAGGTTTTTTCTTCTTGTTTTAAGTGATAATTGGTGCATTCAGTTTTTTATCTGGTGGCATAACATTTTTTTTTGTATCAGCTTTTGAAGTTGGCAACGTGACCAGATTTGTTTTTCCACCAAAGTGATTTCTTTTTGGATTGAAGCTTCCTTATTCTTATGGGTAATTTTTTCTGGTTTTGGGAGTTGTTAATGGTATATATAGTTTGATGACTCTTTTGACTTCAAGTAAAAATATGTTGTCGTGCTCTTCTACAGTATTGCATCCAGTGAATAGAAATTGCCAATCAAGGGATGAGAGATCATTGTTTATATGATCATAGTTGCCTTTTTTGAAGTTGTAATTGGGGATTCTGTCATTGTGATGATTTTTGTGTGGACATATGTTGAAACAAAGTGTATCATGTTGTGGTCACTGTTGGAAAAGGGTTCTTTAATTTGTATGCAAAAAATATAGGAAGCACACTACAATCGTAATGGGAAACTTCAATTATCCTGACATCAATTGGAAACAAATTCTGTACCAAGTAAAAAATCAAACAAGTTCCTAACCGACCTAGCTGACAACTTTGTTGTTCAAAAGGTAGAGGAGGAAACGAGGGACAGCCATACTGAACTTAATTCTTACAAACAGAGAAGAAGTAATAGAGGGGTTTGAAAAATGCAGGAATTCTGGTTGAGAGTGACCATGTCATATTAGAATTCAACATAATGCAAACACAAGGAATAGAACATAATGATACCAGAGTCTTAGCTTCTAAAAGAGCTGATTTTAATAAACTCAGAGAGAACTTTGTCAGTGTATAAGAGTTTATGAATTTGAATCTTCAAATTCTCCCAACACCGAACAGCAAGACTTCTCCACGAAAATGGGCGAGCTGCTGGTCACTCAGTGTTAGTCCAAATATACAAAGAGCTTGTTCGTTGATCCGTTTAAAGTCAGCTAACTTCTTGGCATCGTCCTCCTCATCTGGATCCCAAGCATTTACATCCAGAGGGTTTTGAACTGCATTCTATAACCCTTCTTTATGCAGAAGTAGACTGCACTTCACAGACCAGGAAACATAGTTTGTTCCATCCAACAGGTTATCAGTGATAGACTTGTTGATGGGTCTTGTGCCATCTTTACCAAGATAGTAATCCACAATTAAACAATAAAGGGCTGTCTGTATACAGTACTGTGCATTCACACCACCTCTCAGTTAACTGAGCCTGGTATGGCCTGGGCCCATAACCAGTGTTGAGGTAATTCCCTGTTAGGGGAATGAGTGCACACAGGGAGACGTAGTGAGAGTGGTGTAGAATAACAAACAACCAGCACATAGATACACTGTATAGTAAAATGTAGATTTTTACTTCCAGTAAACTTTTAAGCAAAGTCCAGCAAGCAGTCCAAGTCATTCATGGTTAAAGCAGTCAGTTTTCAGTCCAGGGATAATCCAAATAATAAAGTCCAGTATCATAAACAGTTCAGTAAAAGACTCACATCAAATCCAAGAATAATGATGATCAGTAATAGTCAATATGGAAATGCAGGAATGACAACACTCTCAACAACAGAACAGAACAACCCAGGTTTCTGTCTCCATCTTATGGCTGTTTGAGGAACCACACTCAATTACAATTTTAGCATTCCCTGAAAGAGGGAATTAAGATATCTATTCTGGTTTTTATATTTTCCAACCCAACTGTTAGGTGACTTACATTCCTAACAGAAGCCCTTAAAGCCTGTTTGATTTCTGAAGAAAACAAATGGCATTTTAGAAACAGCCATGAGGAGGAATTCCTGAGGTTGGGTCTCAAGGAGCAAAGAGAAAAGAGCAACAGACAAGATGTCTGCACATTCCAAAGCAATAGACAGGATTTCTGCAAAGATTGGATTACAGCCCAACAGAGTTTTTTTAAAAAGCAAGAAATAGGACAGCAACACTGATGGTGTATTATTTATGGTGATAAGAATCATTTGAAGAAGGAAATAAAACTGGAAATAAAACTGCAAGGAAATAAAACTGTCAGGGCTCCAACAAATCCACCCTCATTCAAATTGAAAGCTCTTGCCTCATCTCAGAAAAAATAAATGGGTTTATTAGAAATTGCCATGTTGGTGAATGGCTGGGTGCAGCAAATACTAAATCACATCATATATTTCCCCCTTGCTCTTTCCCCCATCCCCTGGATGTGACTTCTCCAATGTGGCACATCCATCTTCAAGAATCATCCATCATGTTATCCAACAACCTTCTTATGCTTTGACAACTTTGGGCTGCTGAGGTGATTATCTAGGCATTTCAAGAATGCCTTGTTTTCCCCCATTCCCTTTTTCTGGCAGCTGCAAAAGGACAATGAGGGGTATCTTTTTAGTTGACATTCAGGTCCCTCACTTTCCTGGAATGTGACTATACAACAAATATGGTACAGGTATAGAACTTAGGGTTGTGGAAACCACCACCCAGTTGGTTTTCTGCATGAAACCTCATCACAAGGCAATCAGCTTGGACATTCCTACTCTTTACCCAAGATGCTTCTGATAAAGGGTGTAAGCCCTTCCCTTGATTAGATTTTGGAGTTGTTCTCCTGTGCCACCTTCAAATTGGATTTCACTGCACTTCATAATCTGGTATATGGCCTCTGTTAGGAAATGAGTCACCTAACAGGTTTTGGTTAGGAAATATATAACCAGGATAACTGTAATACTGTCTTTTTAAGGGAGATCAAGAGCATGGCAATTGGGGTGTGGTTTCCCTCAAACGGTCCATAAGATGGGGAGGCCCTCAGAAACCCTGGTTTGTCTTTGTCTGATTTTCATGAAGATTAAAGAGTGTATTCTATTTTCCTCTGTTGGAAGTATTGCTGTTGTGCTCCATTTTCCTAATTGCTTATTACTGGATTTAATGTAAGTCTGATTATTACTGGTTAAAATGTAAATCTAACTGCTTCCTTGGGGAACACTGGGACTTTGTTACTGGAATATCCAGGATTTGAAACGTGACTGATTGACCGTGTGGATGACTTTGTATTCTTGCACCACTTTGTTAAACCTTTCTGGAAGTAGTAAACCTACATTAACGTACAGTGTATCTGTGTACTGTGTGTTATTATTCCACACCTATTGTTGCCCTGTATGGCTTCTTTCATAATGGTGAATGTACCTCAACAGGCTCCTATGACCTCATGTGGCTCTACAAGGTGTGCCAGGGGATCCCACTAACAGGTTTAAGAGGACAGGAATCGGGTGTACTTTTGGTGGTGCGGGGCAACTTCTGTTGCAACTTGGACTGGGATATAGATGCCTTTCCTTATGGGAAGGGGTTCCCATGAACTCTTGGCTCCAACTTTCTTACTAGGGACCTGAACTCAAGTAATCTGTGGAACCTCCCCTACCTGGAATGGCCTTTGGTGGGACTGGTGATTGTCTGGCCGTTTTTTTAAGCTTTGTGCTGGCTTTTGCCCTCACCTTTTTTTACATTTTTTCAAGTTCACTTTCAGTATTGAATCCAATCATCGGGCTGGATGAGGGTAGGGGGGATCTTTGGATATATCAGGCATTGGGTGGATGGAAGGTCCATTGTCTGCTCCACTACTTGAAGGGGGTTAGTTTCATCTATGTGAACAGCATTATTTGTACGCAGGCCTCCGCAAAGACAGGAAATTGCCCACCTTGGATTCTGATAATTTCATTGTAGCATCTCAGATACTTGCTCTACCATTGGGCTCCTCTCATTTCTCTTCTCTTCCCCCATTTGGTCTTGGATGAAAAAGTGGCAGACCCGATGAACCAAGACCACGTCCAAAGGTTGGACCCTCTGTCTTGAGGTAATCTTTTTGGGCCTCCATGCAGGTGGTAGATGTGCCTTTTTCAGGAAACAGCTTGGTTAAACTGGCAGGCTGATGGGTATTCTGCTGGCATACAGTATGAATGTTGTTTGGAAAATAGTTATTTTACAATCCAGATCACCATGTATAAATCCTGCCACTTTTTCGTCACTCTACTTATAATCATTTTTTGATTCTCCTCCATGGATTCGTTGGTCCTTTCACCATCTGTAGCAATTCGGGGGTGTTGTTGTGTTTCTTGGTCATTTTTTCATGTGGCGTATTTATATGCATATTCTTTCAACATAGGCTTTCCATGTATTTATGCCACCAGAATGCTCCGAGCTAAAACTGTAACGTTTTTAAGGACATTGAAGGTGGGCCTGCCTAGTTTGCATGTTGGCTCCTCTGAGACTAGAATAATAAGGGATTTCTGGGGCATTTTGTTTCCTTTCCAGGCTAGGTCATCTCTTTTTGTTAAGGATGTGTTATTGTCCTGGAACCAATGGTCTTGCTAGCAATTCATTTTAAATTTTTTCAATGGCTTAAGTCATGGCAGATGGTTCTTGTCAGTTGCATTGTCATTATCTGGTGGTTACTTGGGGCAAGCTATTTGGATAGGTGGGAATGATGGCTTTTTATAATTTTCTTCCTTTTTGCATTTTACTGGGGCTCATGCGTAGAGAGGGATCAGCCAGAGAAGTCTTTTCCCCCCGGATGTGGTTTAGCACAAAGAAATAGATAGTATAGGAGTTAAGAGGGGAACTAGTGTGGACTTGTTTGGTCGTGTCCTAAAGGGCTTTCCAGTATTTATGGTCAGTCCAAAATTCTTCCCTTCAGCAGGTGATACCCAAGTCTTGCAGTAACCACTTTTAGTTTTTCAATCAGTCTCCTTCTCTCACTGCTTTATGTCTGTGAGTTTAAGATGTATAGGTTGCTGCAGCTGTTAGGTTTCCTTGGTCTTTCTTTTTGGAGAACACTGTTCCCACTGCCACGTCACTTTGGACATCTGTGTATAGAAGGTGGTTGTTCGGGGTCAGCGTAGGCGGTTTCGTGTTTCAGGACAGTTCTTTCAGTGTTTTCAAATGATTATTGGCAGGTTAGTTCCCCACGGTAGGGGTTTGTCTTGGGTTAGATTTCATCTATGTGCTCCCTGTCTTTAGAAGGGTTCTTGTCATGGGTTTGGGCCATCTCACAAGGGAAAGGAATGAATGCCGGTAGATAGTTTCAAACTCAGAAGCTTTGTAGCTGATTGTGGTGCGGGGGCTTGCCAACTGAGGGACGGGCTTGTATTTTTGGCTGGGTCCATCTCTTATGCCTTTATTTGGATCAGTATCCCAGGTAGTTCAACTGTTGCACGGTTGAATTCACCTTTCAAACAGTTTGACTGTATGATTTGCTGCTTGACATTTTCCAGTACTCTGGTTCGGCTGAGTAATGTGTCGTCATTGTCTCAGTGGAGATGACAATACATTTAAGTAGACAAGGCCCAT
>BHFT01058431.1:0-15633 GCA_004320025.1 Laticauda laticaudata
TCCTCGTTTTACCTTGAGGCTTGCCGTCCCTAAATATTCCTCAAACTTCCCTCAATCTTGTTCTCTAGTTGCCCTGGGCATCTTTTTGCTGAGACCAGAACGTTCATCAAATAACGGGCGACTCCCTTGATTCCAATTTTTAAACAGACGCTCCCATGAGGCTTTGGAACACACCCTCGTGCGGGCAACGCTAACGCGTAAACTTGGAGACGGTGGTATACACTTGAATGCCCCTCTATGTTCACAATAAGCTGATGCCTCTGCAGGTAGATGGGCATCAACAGGTAGCTGTTGCGTATGCTTGTTGCAGAGATCAAGCTTTGCAAAAAAATGTCTTCCCCCTAGGGAATGCAATAAGTGTGCACTATCGGGTACTGGAGGTATGCGCTTTGTAGTTGGAACGCATGGTTTAAGGGTTGCCTTATATCACATGTCTATAGTACGTCTCCGCAGATGCCGCATCTGACCCATCGTGATTTCACAGCAGTCACGAATGGGGTTTACCCACCTAGGCTATGGCAATTGGCTTCTAACACCCCCGAGCTATTTAATGCGATTTTGTTAGTTGTTCATCAATTTTTGGTGTGTTAAAGCAAAACAGGACTCGCGATCTGCGACTTTAAATGGATAGGGGCTATTGTCGCGCGTCTAGACTAAATGAAATTGGGGTCCCCTTGTAAACGCCTAGACGGGGTCCAATTGAAACATTTGGAATTCTTGTAGATCAGGCTCTCCATACCCAGTTGACTGCGGGCAATGCGATTTACTTTACCGGTCCATCCGATTCTCCAGGGGGCACGAACCATCGATCCCTAGCAGGCTCGGTGATCATGGTCGACGATGGTCAGAGCAAGATTTTGGCATGATTTCTTAAATTCGACGATGGAGAAATGTCCAAGGGCCCTACTTACCGGGATCGTATTTTTTTTTCCCCCCTGGGTTAAGTCTTTTAAAAAAAATTTCCAAAGTCCCTTTTGGGGTTTTTTTTTCTTGTTTAAAAATTTTTTTTTTTTTTTTTTTTGTTTAATGGTCCAAGTTACGTATCAGCCGGCCAGGATGTATTCCAGGATACCATAGACAGGAAAGATCCTGAGGTCGACTGTCCATTTCACTAGGGCTTCCCTTTGAATGCTCACCACCATCCTCTTATCCGGACCTTCTTACCCATATTCTGCCCTGGCACATTTCCTATGGTTACCATCTGATGCATTTTCCCTCTGCCACTGGTTCTTATTGCTTGGTTGTCATCTGCTTCTGGCTTACCGTCTTTCTTCATGTCTTGGGAGGGGAGTGGCGTACCGCCAACTTTAGGACTATAGCTCTTTGTTCTCGGCAGACCCTTCATCTCCCCCCGTATTGTTACAAGCCGTACAAATTGTGTGAGGAACTGCATTTCAACCATTCATGGTACCTAGTCTGCTTGCCGGTGGTGCCCCCGCCATTGTTGCACACTGAAACTCCCACCCAGTTTCTTGTGTCTTTTACCGCCATTTCTTGTGATTGAAGTCTGATGGACATCTTGCATTTTCAATCCTCGGGTATTGCTCTGGGATCAAGATCTTTCATAAGTGGGCTGTCATTGTGACGCGACTGTTTTTGCCTCCCTCTATGCCCGCCTTCTACTCTCTGGCTTGGTTTAGTGGCAATCTTACTGGAATCGATTCATTTGCGTACATGGGCGTAGCTGGCTGACTTCTTCCTTTCCTGCTTTGGCGGCGGTTCGCTTGCTGCAATAAAGCTCGGCCATTGCGTTGATGTTTGAATCATTCAGCGCAACTACTCTGAAAGACATCCTTCAACAGTCCCTAACAGAGAACCACGCGCGTCCCTCCTCAATTGGGCCTCGCTCTTCGTTCTAAGAAACTTCCGCCAGCGGCTACCAAGCCCCATCCAGTGTGTCTCAGGGCTGCTACAAAATCCCGACTGTTTCATCTTCCTTCTGGTCTGCTCTCGTAGAACTCGTGTCTTTATATCAAGTTCGAGACCACTAGTGCGTTAATGTGCTCTGAGCATTCTGTTCAGCTTGGCCAAGTCATCTGTTTGACATCTCGGGGTTTAGCCAGCAACCTTCGCCATTTTAAAACGGCTTAGACGCTGCTTCGGCGCATCACTATTCCGGTCTGCAGTGTGTAAGGAAGACAGCCCTCTCCTTTGCAGTCAGATATTTCCTGCAGTTCGTTGCTTCTTAAAAACATAAGGAAAGCCGACTGATATTATTGCTCCCATATGCCTCCTCATCGCAGGATTGAATGTGCTGGGCAGGTACACTCAAGCCCAATAGCGAAGAATACCAAATCCTACTAAACTAAAACGCTTTTTGTGTTACCAGCCATCTCTAACTCTTGCTAGGTTCAGGATCGCCGTCGGGTGACTCAACTACCTCACTCTACGACGATCCCATCTCACCGTCAACCAGCGTAACTGTTCCACCCGACAAGAAGTGCGCGAGAGAACCTGTACCAACAACAAACTCTTTATATATACTCACTAACAATGGTAGCGGGAACAAAGAGCCCAAGCCGCTGGCAGCTCCATTATATTAGCGCGTTTAAGCCCTGTGGCCCTTTTGGGGGCCAATGGAACCACTTTAGTATATCCTGCCGCCTGCTAACGTGGCTAATCGGATTGGTTCTCTAATGGCCAATCCGAGAATGGCCTTTTCGGCCAATCAGAATAGAGAACTTGGAGCCTACCAAGTTCTATACATAACAATAATCTAGATGAAATTCAATTTTCTTGGGAAAAGATGAAAGAAAATGATGGCACACAGGCCAGTTTAGTGGGCTCTCGTGTGTTGATTCACTTTTTTTTTTTTCAATTCGAGCAATGCACAACCCAAAGAATATATTGAGCAATGCTAAGCATGGCAAGAAAGAAGACAAGATTGCAACTCATCTTTCCCCCCAACCCCCACATGGACTACTGTGGAGCCACTAACCATAGAAAAAAGCAGATTTTGATCAGTGGCACACAAAAAGAGACTTTAAACACCTTCTCTGCATGTTCGCTTTTGCTCCTGTTTAGAATACATTTAAAACCCAAGTGAGGGATTTAAAAGAAAAATAGGAGAGATTAACCTTCTTTAACAGAGCAGACTCAGAAATGGTTTACCTAAGGTGGAATAGTCAAGACTAAAAAGAGAGACGGGCTATTGACAATCAATGCCAGTTTCCAGCAATTTTGCTCTGGTTCTGTTTAATGTCTATCATGTTCACTTAATGATAGTATGAAAAATGTCAGAAAAACACTTCTGGCCAAGTAGGTGTCTTGACTTATGATATGTATTGGCCTACGACAGGATTTCTAGTCCCACTGTGCTTTTCCATCTTTTATTTCTATATAATGAAATCTTATCGCAGCAAATGAGGCCTCATCACTACTACAACACATAGATTTGAGTAATCTCTTTAGAGACAGTGGAACTCTTTGAATATATCTTTCATTTCTTCAGAAAGCTATTTCTTTTCCACTGGTGACATTAGCTGCCTCCATACTGTTCCTTATTTAGTAAAATTCACACTCCAGGGAAATTTACTGGGTGGGTTTCTTGTAGTTTCTTCAATTGAGGATTAAATTTTCACACACGTGAAAAGTCAGAGACACTGTGTGACTTTTCATTGAAGTATCTAAGTTCCTTACATTAAGGATATATATTCTATGTTATGCAAATAGAAAAAAACAATAAATCAAATACTAATAAATAATTATTAGGGCAGCTGGCAAAAGATAAAGAGGGGAAATCCACAATTACATTTCTACTTTTCTTTTGTTAAATCTAGTTTGGTGCCTGAAGGAAGAGAGGGAAGAAACTATAATTCTCTGGAGCTGCAGAATGAGGAAATACAATTAAAAAATAAAGTTAAAAAGAAAAGATGGGTTTTTTCCAACACTTTATGGAGAAAATTTTGTTCTCACTTGTCATCCGGTGCTATTTGTCCTTTCCTAAGTCAGTCATGGCTCTGTTTTCCATGCTTCTGGAGACAAAGCTAAGTAATAGGTCTCTCTGTCTCTCGGTCTCTCTCTGTCTCTCTCTCTCTCTCTCTCTCTCTCACACACACACACACACATGCAGAGAGAGAGAGAGACACCGCCAAGGAGAGCACATAAGTCATATCAGAATATCCAAGTTACATTTGAATTCCAGGTCTTCCCAAGAAAAAATTGGGTGAACTAAGACTCCTGTTTACTAGCACGTTTAGTAGAGAATATTCCAAATAGTAAGTGATGAAGTAAAACATGAGCATGCAAAGGGGGGGGGGGGNGTGATGAAGTAAAACATGAGCATGCAAGGGGGGGGGGGAGAGAACAACTTCCCTGAGTCACAACTACTTCTAGAAACAGCTTTGATCTTACTTTTGCTCTTGCATGTGTATCTCGCGTGAATGTGACCGCCCACCACTTCACTTTCTAACCTTTTTTTCTTCTTCTTTTTCTTTGGTTTCTCTATTCCAATCCATTTCCCTCCTTTTTCCTTCAATGGACTCAAGTTTTATTTTTATTTCTTTTACTGATTATAAATCCATGTGCTTTTATGTTGCCTCAAACCTTCCCCCTCTAAGTAGCTCCAGTTCAATACTGTGCTGTATAGAACCTATTAGGAGTTTCTCCTTTATATTTTCCTAAATCTACTTAAAAGTCTTGGAGAATATTTTTTTAAAAAAGGAAACTAGAAGATATTTCTCAAGGGGCAGGAGTCACATAAAAAGTGTTTCATTATTCATTTGCAGACATATCCTAAAATGAAGGTTTTGGAGACCTCCATATCATCATCATGGCATTCACTACCTACAAGGTTGATTTCTGCCTCTGGATATAAAAGATGGATACCAACAAGGAGGAGAGGAAGCAGAAGGACAACAGGGTACTTGGAGACCTCAGCTGACTTTTCTGGCGGACCCAGTTTGATTTCATAGAGGAAAACACAGCAGTGAGGAGCTATTACACACTTTCCTGTACTTCTTGTTGCCTGAATTTCGAGAAGAAATTATCATGATTGGGCAGTGTGAGTTCTTAGGGTCCACACCAGAGGTGGTCTTCAGCAGGTTCTGACCAGTTCTGGAGAACCAGGAGCAGAAGTTTTGAGTAGTTCAGAGAACCAGCAAATACCACATCTAACTGGCCCCTTCCCCATCTATTCTCTGCCTCCCGAGTCCCAGCTGATTGGCTGGATCTTCTTTTGTTGCCCTCCACAGGAGAATGCATCCAGAAAGCAGGTTAGTAGAGTGGAGAAGGAAAGGGATTTTTTAGTAGCCTTTCCCCAGGAGTGAAGAGGGAATGGAGATTTTACAATATCCTTCTGGAGTGGGGAGAGAATGGAAATTTTGCAGTTTCCTTCCCCTGCCATGCCCATCAAGCCACACCCACAGAACCGGTAGTCAAAGAATTTGAATCCTACCGCTGCACCACACTCACTTAAAGAAGCTTCTGAGAGCTTTCCAATGGTCCTCCTCCCCCAAAAGTAGATGCAGTGAAGTCAAAATTGACAATGGATTTGATGGTGATGTTGTTATCCATTCAGTCATGTCTGACTCTTGGCGACTCTATTTGCCAGGTCTCTCCATATCTTCCAATCTTGAACCATTTCTTTGAGTTGTTCTATGCTTTGGGTGATGTCAGCTTTCGTGGTGTCCTGCCACTGTGTTTTTTGGTGGCCTGGTATCCTTTTTCTGCTAACTCTTCCAACACAATTGCTTTCTCCAGTGAATTAACCCTCATGACAGGACCAAAATAAGTGAGGTGCAGTTTTGTGATTTTTCTTTCCAGTGACATTTCTGGTGTTTTGCATTCCAGTACTTGCTTTTTGGCGAATGAATTTGCTGTCACTGATATTTATATTTATCTAACATCAATATAACTAACACAGTCATTCTCAGGCCAGTTAATACTCTCCCCACTTACCTTAAAAATAACAGTTTTATAACAACATTGTATAATAACAACCTCTGGAGGTTTTAGCCAAAGCTTTCAGGGATAACCCTGAGGTCTCCAATTGGGGAACTCTGATGTGAATTAATAGAATATCAACATTTGGCCTGACTGGGTCAAAATAGTTCCTGAGACAGAAAGTTTAATAAAATAGAGAGATGAAAAGTTTGAAGTGTTTGAAAAGTTGGCAGGTAAAATCGCAATGTAGCTGTTTCAATGAGTACATAACATTTAACACCAACATATATTAAGATTTAAAAATAAATGATGACAGATACAGAGGGAACACTGGCAACAGATAACCACATAGAATCATAGGTCTGGAAGGAATCTCAGAGATCTTCTAGTCCAACCTTATGTTCAAGCACAACCACAACTCTTTCATTAAGACACATTTTACTGCAGCACTCCTGGTTGTACTCCTGGGAATACATCTGTTTTCTCAGGTACTAACTGTGGTAGTCCAAATATCAACAAAACAGAGTTGGAAGAAAACAACATTAATGTACTGCTACCATTCTGCCTCCAACCATATGAAAAGCTATTGTTTGTACAAAGAGTTTTTGTTCTCTATTATTTCAACACAACCTTTTCATCCTTGAAAGAACAGAAGTATAAAAGCTTCTAGGATTTTTTTAAAAACCCATTTAGGTTAGGTAATAGCTAGAGTCAGTGGAACAACCTGAAAGCCTCTTGTTCAAAATGCTTAAGTGGAACCTGCTTCTAGAAGTTGCAAAATGAAGCCCTTCAGTCTCCCTGCTCAACCTTTTTCAGAATTCAGATTCAGAATTCAGAAGCCATTTCAAGATAATTGCTAGAAGTATGCATCCACAATAATATATCTACTCCATGGAAATCAAAAACAGTATTAAAGAACAAAAAAGGCCTTTTGGATTTTAGTTTGACAACTATGTTTTAAACATACAGTACTTCCCTCCCAAGCCATAATTGTGCACTAGTTTCTATTTGTAAGTTGTGTGATAGGTAACATATTGAACATAAAAGGTGCCTTTCTAAGGCTTGAGCTGGTTATCAAGGAGAGTTTCATTGTAGATAAAAGTGTTTCCTTTTTAAGAATGCAGCTGGGAAAATGCCATGACTAGAATGGCATGGCATTATCTCCTGTTTTAAGCATAATTGTATTAAAGAGCAAAGTGTACGGGAGAAGGAAAAATGCTCTTCCGTCTGGAGTGAAAATAATCTGAAAGGCCTTCTCCTTTGAGCAAGGGATATTTCTATGCAGCTACATATACTTCAAATCTTCAGAGCCAACTTTTCAACCATGCCGTGCAATCATACAGAAAGAACCATCAGAGCAGTGGTGGCATTCAAATTTTTTTACTACTGGTTCTGTGAGCATGGTGTGGCTTGGTGGGTGTGGTGGGGAAGGATACTGTAAAATCTCCATTCCCACCCCATAGAGGGGAAGGTTACTGTAAAATTCCCATTTCCACCTCATCCCACTAACCTGATGTCCAGCTCCGTTCTCCTGTGCAGGGCAACAAAAGAAGACCCAGCCAATCAGCTGGGACTCGGAAGGCAGAGAATAGATGGGGGCGGGGCCAGTCAAAGGTGGTATTTTCCAGTTCTCCAAACTACTCAAAATTTCTGCTACCGGTTCTCCAGAACCTGTCAGAACTGGCTGAATACCACCTCTGCATCAGGGTCAACCAACCTTCTCCCAGTTGGCACCCTTGTGCATTCCCTTGAACAGAAAAAATACACAAAAAGTATCTAGATATAAGAAGCCCAGAATATGATGTAAAGGTTCCAAAGTCCAGATGAGAGAAAGGGACCAAAAGTCAGAAAGGGAACATCGGCAGAATGTCTGTGAAGATTCTCAATCATCTAGGTCATGGTGGTCCAAAAGGTGCTTTTTCAAAAGGCAACTGGACTTTCTTGTTTTTTTTCCTTGAAAACATTTCACGTCTCATCCAAGGAGCTTCTTCACTTGAACTAAACACCATGAACTAAAGAAATTTCTTGGATGAGAAGCATAACATTTTCAAAAAAAAAAAAAATCAAAGNTTGGATGAGAAGCATAACATTTTCAAAAAAAAAAAAAAATCAAAGAAACTCCTGTAGACTTTTGGAAAACTACCTTTCGAGCATTGGCAGGGACTTTTTGACCAATGAAAAAGCTGTTGATCCTCAATTCTCAGGAAACATAAGCAACTTATTGGGCAACATGATTGCCCAAGAACACAAGGGAACAATGCCAAAGTCACATGCGGAAATATATGTCGCATAACTTCCTCTTTCATCAAATTGGCATTTAGTTGGTTTAACGCTCAGCAGATTGTACAAACGCAATCACTTTTGGTTAATTCAGAAAACCAAATGAAAGATAGCTTCATGTGATGTGGGAAACCAGCCTCTGTGTCCTCTGATTCTTGACCAAATTCCTCCTTACATCAGCTCATTTTCCCCCTGAGATCCATATTTCATCCTTCAGAAACATGCATGTCAAGCCATCGCACAAGGAAAATTGCCAAATGAAAGAGCTGCCTTTATCCACAAAGGGAACAGCAAATATCTTCCTAAACCTGCCCTTTGTACTATGCCTCAGAGCACAAAGGTCACTCTGGATTTACTTATTTCAATGATATGTCAAAGCAATCTGATTTACTTCACTAATGCTTTATTAATACTTAGCCAATCCTTGTTCTGTTTGACTATTGGAAAAAGGCAACTTCTCTGTGACACCATAAGATGAAAGAAAATGGATCTCTAGCCTAGCACCCAATACTTAATGGTAAACCAGTAATTTGCCAAAAATGTGAAAGGCTGGGCAACTCAGGAGATGCTTCCATCCTGTGCAATTGATTGAAGCTTCGTCCATGTAAGCCAGAAGGAAGTGATTGTGTTCAATCTGCCATCTGTCGAATCCAATGAATGAGATACAGAGAACCACTCCAGAATGAACCTGGAGATTTAATGAACTTGTCACTGAGCCAATATTTCAGCAACACTCAAAGATAGGGGTCCAAGGCAGAATTAAAAATGTGGACCATACCAGGCCTACAGCTGTGCAGGGTCCGGGTGTAAAAGCCACACAGTTGCTTTAAAATACTATGATTCATGTGAGTACCAGAGCAGAATGTCAGAGTGTCATAAGTGTTGTTTTGTACTGGACTTGTTCTTGGGATTTTTTTTTTTTTAAAGGAGGTGACAGTGGCTGCATGTTTGTAGATGATACTCTGAAGCATTGTGCAGAGAGGTTTTTGAAGAACTTGGATTGTAGAGATAGGTATGTGATAGTGGAAGAATATGTAGAGGGAAAGGCAAGAAAGAGACAAGCTTGATAAACTAAGGCTGTGAGGCTGGAATTTATTGAAGAAACAGAGAGGTGAAGAACCTGATAGGCCAAGAGTTGGTCGAGTGGAATGGTCAGAAAGTGACAGTTGGAAGAAAATGGACACTGCAAATGGAACCAAACTGGGCATCCTGGAGTGAGGAAGAGTGTCGGAGGAGCAATACTTCCTTAAAAATCCTTGGTCCAGCCAGCCCAGCTGGTAGCACCTTGTAAAGGTCCCTTTCCAGGGTTACAGGAGAAGATGGTTAATAGTTTCGAAGGCGAAAGAGGGTTTTATGCCCCAACAGCAGATAAAATGGTAGAACCATCTTCTTGGAGAAGGGAAACTGCCTTGTGGCTATATCTATTATTGGAAAAGGCTTCAGGAGTCAACCTCAAGGCAAAATCCAGAGGCGGAGTCCCGGAAGCAGTTCGTGACTGTGTACAAGCATGTTCTGGTAACTCCTGCGACCCAGCTGGAACTAATTGTATTGGCTCTGCCGTTCCATTAGACTATTTCAGTGACGTGGAGAGAGGGGAATCTGCTGCTTGGGTAACATTTATCCTCCATATTAAATCACCCAGGCCTCGTGCTCTGGAGAGGACACTCCAGCTTTGCATACAGCATTGAAACAACATGGGAAATGGCAATTGCCGCTTTCAAAGCACGATACCATCGTCTCTTGAGACTGAAGGATGCCAATTCAAGCTCTTGAGACTTGAGAGTTTGAATATTCAGAAGGATACAGAAAAGGACAGAAAATTTCATTGGCACCCAAGAAGAATATTATCAGATTAAGCATCTCTCATCATTCTTTCAGGAAATTTTACTTGGCAGATTTGAGAGGCAGTTAAAACAAAACAAAGTAGTGCATATTCACTTTGTCAATATTGACAATGTTTTATAGTGGAGGGTATTGGATCCTAAAATATGCTCATTTCCCTTGATTGTAATTTGTACCACAAGGTTTTCTCAGGCAGCTTGGTTGCGTGATACCGCATGCATGCCTACATGAGGCTAAATAAAACCCAGTGTTGTGATAACTCAAAATTTTCCAAACCAACTCTGGCTGTTTAATATTTTGATTATTCTTTTTGCTTAGGGCCAACTGTCATGAGAAAATTAGTGTGGCATGTAGACAAGGTGGGTGAATTGCTTTTAAGATTAAGATTGTTAGATTTTAGATGGCTCTGAGAACAGCAACCAGCACAATTGATATTTAACTAAAATTCTATATCTTGACGTCCTGATAGAAGTTAAATTAAGGATGCAACAATTGGATCTTTTAGTATCTTCACTGTTGAAAGGCAGGTTCTCTTGGCATCCCAGAAAGTCTTAATCCACACTCCTTCACTATAAATTATATTAGTCATTCTTTTATTGTTATTTCATTTTCAAGGACTTTGTTCTCCCGAATGGGTTTACTGAAGGTTGCTTCTTTAAAAAGCTTCAAATGAAGCATTGTAGTCCCCTTGAGAAAATAATGCAAATTAAAATCCATTACTTAATAAAAGCATGTGTTTTTATATGACTGAGATTTTTGTGGAGGTTTTTTAAGGATTCATTTAAAAATATTCACTCTAAAATTTCATTTTAGAATGCCAGAATAAACTCCATCTTCTTAAGAAGGTGCTGTCCAATGGGCTCCTTCTGTTCCAGAACTGAAATGAGACAAGTCATGATACTGTCAAAATGATGATGTCATATGTGTCAAGCCTATCTTAATATCTCTGGATATATCATACTGCATTTTAAAAAGAAGTCCCATTAAAAAGAACAGGCTTGTTTCTTTACCATGTCTTAAGTATCTGCCATAGCATTCATATTGTCTGAATATCATTCCAAAATCTTCATATTTTAAATAACCAAACAACACTGTAAAAAGGCTCGAAGACTACTCTATTGCCTATTTTCTACAGGAAGATCTGAAGAACATGGTGTGTAGTAAATTTCTATATCACCATACCGGCAGTTTTTGACTTAAACCAACCTTATATATTATTAGTTTTTAGTTATGCTCTGGATGTTGTTTTAACTGTTCTGAGCCAGAGCCGTTTAGGTGAGATGGACAGATTTACACATCAAATAAATAAAATTAGAAAACAATAAATGAATATTCAATTTATCTTCAGAGTGGTAAAATAATATCTTATAGTGCAAGTTGCATGATTTGATTTGATTGATTGATTTATCAAATGTATTGTCCACCCACCTTACCATAGGATAACTCTGAGCAGCTTACAGTTAAATATACAGTTAAAACCAGTGGTGGGCTTCAAAAATTTCAGCAAAGGCTTCTCTGCCCAGTTGCTGGGTGGGTGTGGTCATGGTGGGTGTGGCCTAGTCAGCCTCCTGCACTGAACAGAGTAGTTGTTTTGTCCTCCTGGGCTCCGGAGGTTTTCCTTGAGTCTCCAGGAGGACAAAAACGGCCTACCCAGCCTCTGAGGGCTCTCTGAAAGCTGGAAACGGGCTTATTTCTGGCCTTCCTGAACTTCTGGGAGACCCATTTTTCACCCTTCCCGAGCCTCCATACGAACCCTGTACTAACCTGCATCCAAAACGGGCCACGTGGGGACTCTTAGCAGGAGTGGGGTAGGTGGGGCTAGGCAGGAGTGGGATTGAGGGTTCTCCAAACTGCACAGAATCTTAGCTAGGGGCTCAACCGAACCTCTGCAAACCCCCAGAAGCCCACCCTTGATTAAAATTTAAAAAGTTAAAATCAGACATTAAAACCAAGGACACAGTGGGGGGAACATGGTATCTGTTATTACTCAATCAACCACCTCCATTGTGCTGTTCACCCACTGACCCCAAGCTGACTGAAGGAGCCATGTCTTTAGGCCAGGGGTGGGATCCAACAGGGTTAACTACCGGTTCGGTGATTTATGATGTGTTTCCCTGCATGCTGCTGGCACGTGCCTGTAAATCGTCCTCAGCTTGCTGCCTGGATAGCTGAGCAGCACTGTGTGCAGGTAAGCAGCGTTTGAAAAAGGACTTTTTTCNGATAGCTGAGCAGCACTGTGTGCAGGGAAGCAGCGTTTGAAAAAGGACTTTTTTCCTGCTTTTTCAAATGCACCTGTGCCTCGCATGGCAGCTGAGGTTGAAAAAGCAGGAAATAAAGGACAGGTAAGAACCCGGGCAGGCGGGTGGGCCAAAACATCAGCAGACATAGAACAGGTTCTATGTCTGCTGCTCTTCAGAGCTACCAGTTCTACAGAGCCAGGCAGAACTGGTAGAATCCCACCCCTGCTTTAGGCCCTTACAAAAATTTAAGGGGGTTGGGGCAATAGCCTCCTCCTGGATCCCACCAGCCGGAATACTTGGGCTGACAGGACCCACAGCATACCTCCTCTGCTGGCACGATTGGTACAGGCCAATCCCAGTGGGATGAGATCGTCCCTCAAGCAACCTGGATCGATGCCATTTGATTCTTGGGCTAGAAACTGAGAGATCATGAATTCTAGTTCTCAATTTTGAAGGTTAGCTTGGCTTGGCCAGATACTGTCTCTCCATCCAATACATTTCACAGGATTCTTGTGCAGAAAATAGAAGGCAAGAAGAATCTTGAGTTAACCAAAAACGAATAAAGATTTTTATTAAAAATATCGGTAGTCTTCAATTTGCGGCCATTCATTTAACAACAGTTGAAAGTTATGAGATATTGGAAAAAATGATTTAGGACCCATCCTCAGAGTTACTACCAGATGGTTGCATCACCGTCACAGTCCTGTGATTGTAATTCTGGCGCTTAGCAACCAGCTCTCTTTACAACGATTGCAACATTCAGCAATTGCATGATTGTGATTAGTGACCTTCCCAGCGGGCTTTGGATAAGCAAACAATGGGGAAAATGGCAAGGAAGATTGCAAATCATAATCATCACACAATGGGGAAAATGGCAAGGAAGATTGCAAATCATAATCATCACACAATGTTTCACTTAACAACTGTGGCCAAAAAAAAGGTTGCAAAATTGGGTGCAGCCAATTTTAAATTATTCCTATAAGTACAATATATTCAGAATATATATTTTTTATGGAGGACCCAGATTGTTGGGGGCAATATGCTGACTCTGGAAACCGCTTAGAGAGGGCCAGTGGTGGGATTCAAATTTTTTTTACTACCGGTTCTGTGGGTGTGGCTTGGTGGGCATGGCAGGGAAGGATTCTGTAAAACCTCCATTCTCCCACCCCACTTCAGGGGAAGGTTACTGCCAAATCCCCATTCCTTCCCCACCCCACTAACCTGCTTTCCAGTCCATTCTCCTGTGCAGGGCAACAAAAGAAGACCCAGCCGATTAGCTGGTCTCAGGAGGCAGAGAATAGATGGGGGTGATGCCAGTCAGAGGTGGTATTTGCTGGTTCTCCAAACTACTCAAAAGTTCCGCTACCATTCTCCAAAACTGGTCAGAACCTGCTGAATACCACCTCTGAAGAGGGCTGTAAAGCACTATGAAGCAGTATATAAGTCTCTGTGCTATTGCCATTGCACAGAACTAGATCTTCAGATTGAAATGACCACTGTAATGTTGCATTTGCATTAACAACAAACAGTTGACACTTTGCAGTTGACACTTTGTCAAATGGAAGTGCTAAGGGCCCAGCTTACCAATTAAAATCTGTAGATTTTAGGAGACATTAAAAAAGGGAATGCAATCAGAGGCATCTGTCACAAGCCAAATTTCATGAAAATATACATACATATACATATACACATACATACATACATGACCCAGGGGCATTGCAATATCATTATTATGAATCAGTTGCCATAATTATGAATCATTTTGATCACATGACCATGGGGATGCTACAAGTGTGAAAATTGGTCATAAGTCACTTTTTTCAGTGCCATTATAACTGAACAGTCATTAACTGGACCTGTTGTACCTGTACACCATCCCTGCGAATGTCTTCAAACAGAGGCTAATTGTCATCCACCCAAAATGCTCAGGTGGATCTGCACCGAGCACAGGGTTGGATTAGAAGACCTCTGAGGTGCCCCCAACTCTGATTCTAACAGAAGAAACTGTATCTCATCTCAAAGGCAAAACATTCCAATCTTTACTTTCAGAACATACCACTACTGCTACTAAACTTTCCCAACAGGCATTTTACAAACCACACAGTGGACTTTATCCCTTATAAAATACCTTTTGTGTATTCACTGAGTAAATGAGGAGCTTTTCACCTGGTGTGTACTGTAAACCCTCAATATTTCTGAAACTAAACCTATAAAGAGACCTTCAAGCTATTTACCAACCAGTGAGCAATACTCTACTGTCTCAGTGCAATATAGCCACAACCTAACACTTCTCAGAAATCAACCTTGGAAAATGTTTGCTCCCAAAGGAGTGCCAACAAGATGAGAGAAATAGTGAAAAAAGCTATTACCTCATTTTTGACCTTTGTCTGACAATAAGACACTGCTTTACCAAGCCACTGGATCTCTATACATTTCTTTAAAAGCTAAGCTAGATATGTCTTAAGTATCAAGCAATAATCCTGTTTATTTGTCCTTTATGATGAGTTTCAGTTAACAATTCCATTCAGTTCAGATCTTCCGTTATACAGTTATCAGTTCCCATAGTATTCAGACTAGTCCTCTACTGGGATATTGTTGGCCATGTAAATAGTTTCTAAACAAAAAAAATAAAATAAATAAGACTGTTTCCTCCAGCTTCTAGAGCAGGGTAGATAATAGGAAAGGGCAGATCTCTTGATTCAAAGTATCAAAGGGGTTTCACAGAGAGAGAGGGGTGAGAGAGAGGGAGGGAGGGAGGGAGGGAGAGAGAGAGAGAGAGAGAGAGAGAGAGAGAGAGAGAGAGAGAGAGAGAGCGCAAGCTTTTTATATACATCAGGAGTTTTCATGCCAGATCTGAAATCCTTATCCTGCTGGGTTAGTTTAGCTGCACATGTCTGACAGGATATGTGTGGCTCTCAAGATAGTAAGGAACTCCTAGAAGCCCCTAGCAGTTATAATTCAACAATAGTTTAAAAAATCACATGTTCTCTCTCTCTCTTTAAGAATTGTGAGAAATAATTGGCATTTTGGTGCCAGTTCTAAACACTTTCATGGTGCCCCGACAGTCTTACTGTTCAGATCTGAGACCTTTGGTAAGAGAAAGGTAAAGGTTTCCACTGTCTAATTGTGTCCAATTCTAAAGCCCATGTCACACTGGCCAACGGATGCAAAAAGGACACAGCGGACAAGCAAAATGATCCATCTGTTTTTATCCGCTCTCAAAAGGGGCAAAAATTTGCATAACTGGAGCGGATAACATGGACGCGGGGAGGACACAGGGTGGATTGAAAGCGGATGTGGAATGGAAGCCTAGCGGATGGAAGCGGATGGGAGCGGATGGCACATCCGCAGGGCTTCTGGGGGGCCTCAGCGAAGCGGACGCAGAACG
>BHFT01058432.1:0-11788 GCA_004320025.1 Laticauda laticaudata
TAATAGTTTCAATTCCAGGGTACCTTATTTATTGCTTTTGCTGTTTGACCCGGTCAACCAAAACTTTCTCTTCTTATATTCCTCCTGCACATTCTTTTCCAGTTGAGTTCTTTGTGGTGGACATTTCTGACCACCGCTACAACCGCCTTTGGGAAAGGGAATAATGGCCAGCTGGGGAGGAGAGATGTGGCTCTCCTCAACCCTGAAGGCAGTCTCTCCCTTCTTCACCACCTCTACGGGATGGCTTAGCCCCAAAATCAGCCGGCTCGGGGCACTCCAGCAGCGAGCACGGATCAAAACTGCACAGAGACGTGGTTTCAGTCTGTCGCCGAAGAAGCTCAAACCAGAAGTCTGATACTGAATTGTTTTTGACACTGAACTTTGTTATTGGATTATCCCTGGACTAAAAACTGACTGATTTTACCTTTGAATGATTTTGAACTGTGTTTAAACTTTGCTTAAAAGTTTCTGGAAGTAAAAACCTACATTTACTGTACAGTGTATCTTTGTGCTGTGTGTGTATTATTCAAACACTTCTCTCACTACGTTTCCCTGTATGCGCTCATTCTCCTAACAGGGAATTACCTCAACAGAGTTGTTGTAGTATTAAATAATAAAGATGACAATGTAATCCCACAGAGAAGTCATTCATCAATACTTTCTACAAGGTCAAACATATTTGTAAAAATGATATCTTTACACAGTTCTGCATTTTAATGCAATACTCAGACTTACTCAACTGGATGCCTCGAATTTGTTGGAGAAACTCCCACATCATGCAGATAGTCCTCAATTTATGACCACAATTGAGCTCAAAATTTATGTTGCTAAGTGAGAAAAGTATTGAGTTTTGTCCCATTTTACAACTTTTCATGCCACGTTTATTAAGTCAATCACTGCAGTTGTTTAATTGGTAACACAGTTGTTAAGGGAATCTGGTTTCTCCATTTACTTTGCTTGTGAAAAAGTTGTAAAAGGTGATCACACGATCCTGGGACACAGCAACCATCATAAATGTGAGTCAGTTGTCAAGCATCTGAATATAAATCGTGTGACCATGGGGATGCTGCAATTGTCATAAGTGTAAAAAATGGTCATAAGTCACTTTTTTCAGTGCCATTGTAACTTTAAATGTCACTAAGCAAACGGTAAGTCGAGGATTATCTATGTCATGCAGACTTGGAGTGAGAAGAGCCATTAATTAAAACAATTGGAAGGTTTCAGGTTAGGAAAGGCCACCATAAGTTATTTTGGTCTTGGGAGAGCAGAGCTGGTGTTGTGGTGGTATAATGCACGATCTTGATGCTTCAAGATTGCTGTCGATATCTCCACTTTTGGACGATCCCACTGGACCTAAACTGTCCCGTAGAGATGGTGATTGATAAGGGCACGTCCTGCTGATCCCAGGGACAACAGAAAGTCCCAGGAGAAGCCCTATTTGCCGGCAGCAGAGAGGCAGCCATTTAAGCTGCTGAAACTGGGACAGCTCCGGAATGGAAGAGATCAGAAGAAAGTGTGTCAGTTTGGTAAGATGAATTTTTACTTACTATTTTTGGAGAGAACACCCTAAAAGACTTAAAGTGAAATCAAAAGTGAAGAGAAAAGAGGCCAAGCAGCGAGATTAAGCTAGTTAAACTGAAGGTTTTTTTTCCCCTTTTTCATTAGAACTTGAATTTGGCAAACCTTCTCAATTTTAAACTGGTCTGGTCTTTTTTAATTTTTTAATTTTCTTTAACAATGTTCTTGAAAGTCTGCTTTTATTAAACAAATCATTCTTTCTGATTTGAGATTTATTTCTTTCCCTTTTTTATATAAAAAAAGGATTTTACTTTTTTAAAAAATCTGTTCCTGGCTTTGGATATTTGAGGGGAAGTGAAAGTGAAGGAAAATAAGTAGCACTGCCATCTAGAGGCTTGGACATATTGTTTTCTTTTCTCTCTTACTTGTTTGTATATTGTGTATTCAAGCACTCTGAGCTTTACACTGAAAAAGATAGTGGGATGAGCATGGCAAATTGTTTATACAGGTGCTCATCTGTGAAACTTTAGATAGCTGGAGTCTGGAGTTGAAGTTGAAAGAAACAAGATTGAAGTGACCTTGAAAATACTGGAACGAGAAAGTCTGATTTGATTTACAAAAGAGCCTTGGATATTTAGTGGCAGTGGCTTGCTTTTTGTTCGAATTGCTTGCTATGCTTTTTTTTTTTTAATTTCCCCTCCAGCTGGATTTTTATGTTTGGATTTCAGCCTTTTAATCCAGAAAGTAGACTATATTTTTCCTTTTGCTTCCTTTTTTTATTAAGGGAAATACATAGACTATTATTTTTTTAATTTTTTTTCTTCTTTCCCTTTATCTTTTTTTTTTTAAATCTTCTCTACTTTTTTACCTGTTCTTTTTTTTTTACATTCTTTTCCTTTTCTTTTTGCATATTACCGGAACCAACTGGATTAGGTATACAAGTTTCTGAAGATTTTTCCCCTCCTTTTTTTTATTTTTTGGAGTGGCGGCTGCTTGCTTTGTTTTCTTTTTCTTTTTTTATTGCTAAGTATTACAAGATGAGTAGAAAGACAACAGCCCAGCTTCTTCAATACCAATAGCTTCCCTTCCACCATCTGGAGGAACAATGATCAATTACAGACAATGTTACAACCAGGAGAAAGAGAAGGAAGTGACATTGCAGATGATATGCAAGGAATCCAAAAGATTGAAAAAGAAATAGAGATATTGAGACAAAGAACTGAAAAGACAGAAGAGAGAAGAGGGAGAATATCCAACAGATTGATGATGAATATGAAGATAGATTTAAGAAAAATTGAAGAACAAGATATACAAAGAGATAAAAAAATTGGAGATTATTGATACTTGATTGAGTGAAGTTGAAAAGGGCAGGAGTGGACCATTAGGATGGGAAATTGATAGATCAGATTTCTATTTGAGACTCCAAATGTAGAAGAAGAAAAGGATGAAAACTTTGCTGAAATAATGATAAAAATACTGGCAGAAGTGTTAGAGATACACCAAAGAGAAGATGATGGAAGGGATGGATGAATGTTTCGTGTCTATACAACATATGCAATTGAGAAATAAGTTACCAGAAAAGTTCACATCAGATTTATTAAGAGAAAACTATCAAAACACCATACTGCAGGTGGCAAGAGAAGAAAATATTAAAGTACAAAAAGATAAAGAAATTATGGTGCTTGAAACAGGTACAAGAAGAGTAGAGAGAAATGAGAAGAGAATATTTATTTTTGACTGAAGAGTTACTTAAAAGAGGAGTAAATTACAGATAGTTGATACCAAGAAGGTCTCTTGTTTCACCCTGGCAGGAACAAAGACATAGAATTGATAGTCTCAAAAAAGCAGAGCTATTCTATTTAGAATATCTTAGAGGAAAGGAGGAAGACCACAAGAAAAGAAGAGTCATTAACTGAATTTCAAGAGGTATATAGAGTAACGAAAAAGAAAATGAGGAAGGTGCAGTAGGTGGTGTACCCAGAGAGCAATGAGAACTAAGATCGACTAGAGCAACACAACCCTCCTATAAAAGCCTAATAATGGCATGAAAAAAAATTGATTATGTTTTAACATAGACTTAATTTAGTTTACTAAAAGAAGAAAAGTATTTCATAAATAAGAGAAATTAAAGTTTGATATAATCTGCCTACAAGAAGTACATATTAAAAAAACAACATGAATATATATTGAAACAAAAAAAATTAGGGAAATTATTCACATCGTTGATACAATGTAAAAAAGAGTTGTCTTATATATTAAGGATACAATTCTGGCAGAACCAATCTACACAGATGAATGATGGAAGGATTTTGATGGTGGAAATAATGGACAATAAATGTAAAAACTCTTTAAATAGCAATTTTTCTCCAAAATGATAACCAAGAAAGAATTCTACAGGAAATTACAGATGAAAATAATTGAACTGAACTATGGTTAACCTTTGTATGATGGGAGATTTCAATGGAATAATTAATGATCAATTTGATTGATTATAAAACACAGAAATCAACAAAGAAAATTAGAAAGCCATTACCAAAATCCTTCTTTTGAATGATGCGAGGAAACAAACTTAAAGAGATGCATGGAAAGAGAGAAAAGTGGAAAACAAGCAAATATATCTTTTTATTCAAACAGATATGCATCAGGGTCCAGAATAGATATGATATGGGATGTCAACAGAACTACTTTCTATATATCGAGAAATTGAAATAGAAACAGTATTTGGACAGACCATAATCCAATGACAGTTACTTGGAAAGGACAAAAGAGGAGATCTAGATGGACTCTAAATATACGATATTGAAGGAAAAAGACTTCAAAACAGCAATGGAGATAGAATTGGTTTTCTTTTTTAAAGAAAATAAAAAAAGAGGATAGATCTCTACAGAATCTCTGGTAATCGATGAAGCCTACACAAGAGGCTTGATAATAGATTATACAAAGAAAAGAAATATAAAACTAGAAAAAGACTTTCAAAATACTGGAAAATGACTATAAGAGATTGGAAAAAGAATTACAGAAGTCTCCGGCAAAAAAGGCATTAAAATTAAAATGGACAATAACTAAACATAAAATGGGACTAATGGAAAAAGAGGAATTAGCACAAAAATTAAAAACAGTAAACAGAATTACTTTGAAGATGCAAACAAACCAGAGATGATGATTAGCCTATAAATGAGTGAGAAAGGAAAGAGAATCAAGGATTAGTCAATTAATAAATGAAGAAGGACATGTTTGCTATGGAAATTGTTAGCAAGATGAAAGGAGTTTGGAGGAAGTCTTAGAAATACAGGTCACAAATAAGGTCAAGTATTTAGGGATATATATTATGTCAAGATGTAGTAACATTGAAGGAGGATAACTATTTTAAACTCAAACAACAGATTGTGACAGACTTGACAAAATGGGAAAATTTACAATTATCATTGATTGGGAGAATATCTACAAATTAAGATGAATGTATTGCCTAGAATTTGTATCTATTCCAAACTAATTCCAATTTGATTAGGGAAAAGAGTTTTTTCAAAGACTTAAATAAAATTGTGGCTGAAATACATCTGGCAGGGTAAGAAGGCGAGAATAAAACTTAAACTGTTACAAGATGCAAGTATAAGAGGAGGGTTTGCTTTGCCCTACTGGGAATTGTATATCAGGTGACAAATCTTGATGTGTGATAAGGAACTGGATAACATTAAGAACAGTAGATTATTGACTTTAGAAGGACATGACTTGCTGTTGGATGGTATGCTTTCCTCTGGTATAAGGGAACTAAAACACAGGGTTATTTTAGAAGACATTATACTGTATTTGAGAGCATTGTTTTTAAATTGGGAGAAGATAAAAGGCAATATTACTTAAAAATATCCATTATGGATATCTACCATTTAAGCTTTTTCTTATCCAATAACATATAAAAAGGAGCAAACAGTTAGAATATGTGTGGGAATTATTGAATGAAAAGGGTGAACTTAAATCTATGCAAGCGTTGGAAGAACAAGGTATAAAAATGAATTGGTTTTCATATTTGCAAATACAATCTAGATTTGATAAAGATCTTAAAACAGAAGGTTTTCTTTGATAAGTTGACTGATTTAGATAAAATTTTGATGGGTACTGATGAAAAGGTAATTAAAAAAACTCTATGGACATCTATTAAGAATTTAAATTAGAGAAGAACAAGTTAAAGAAACAATGATTGCTTGGGGGAAAAATTTGGATGTGGGATTGATTTAGAGAAATGGCAAAAATTGTGTGCCTCAAAATTATAAATAACAATGTCAACTGCTTTTAAAGAAATTTGTATAAGATGTTTTAAGGTGGCATCTACCCCCCAAGGAGAATTGCGCGAGAATGTTTAAGAAACAATTGGATAAATGTTGAAATGCCATCAGATACCTGGTTCATATTACGCATATGTGGTGGACATGTTTGGGACGCAAAAAGATATTGGACTAAATCCACACATGGTTGGAAAAAATGATAAAACAACATACAGAACTTTAAACAGAATCTTTTTATAAACCGGAAATATACAAGAACTGAAATATTTAATTGCAAATGTTTTAACAGTGGCTAGAACTGTATTTGCTAAGAACTGGAAAAATGAAAAAATACCTACGCAGGAGTAAGTTATTAAGAAAATTATGCACTGTGTTGAAATGAGTAAATTGACATTTGAAATTAGAGAACAAGTAGATAAATAATTTTATATGAAATGGGATTTGTTTTATCAATGGTTGGATAAAAAGACATGGTAACGTAATAGACAAGGAAATCTTATAATAGAAGTTTAACAAATTGCTATAAAATATAATACAGATATATATAACCATTGGATGAAAGTACAATATAAATTTCATCATAAATCTACAATATCTCATATAAAATGATGAAATAAATAGTTTAGTCATGAATGATTAATAACTGATAAATATATAAGCATATGTTATTTTGACAATGTGAGAATTTATATAAACTGTGAATAATGACTATGAAAGGATAGCACAAAAGATTTGTAGCTAACTGACACACTTTATGTATATGAAATGGAAGATGGCTTTATGTTTTTATGTTTTGTTTGTATATGTTTGCCTTAAAAAAATAAAAAAAATATTAAAATGTTATTTTGGTCTCAAGGCAAGTGGGTCAGAAAATGCACTGCAACAGACAAAATACAAAAATGTACATTTTTTATTAATAATTATAAATAATTACTGTTGTGGTTTCTGGCCAAAAGACTACAATGAAAATTTGATTTGGACTATAAATATAATTCTCAAAGTCATAGCAATAAACCAAACAACAACATAAAGAACCTTCAGTGTAATAGTAAAAAAATCTTACCAACCAAATTTAATTCAGCTTGGAATTTACTTCTGTATCTTTTCCCTTTCTGTATCTAACCCCTGTCGAGTTCCCGTACAACTCAAACTAAAACTCAAGATTACTAAAATGTTATTTTATTCCCCTTTTTCTTAATTTCCTACAAACCAACTGATTTTTTAACCAGTCTTGCTTCCATGGGAACAACAGAATTTACTCAACTGTTTTTTTCCTTCAATTGTAGTGATAATTTGGCTCATCATGAATATTACTAGAGGGTAGAAAAATATAGATTTAGTGTATTATAAATTGGGAAATAGTGCATCTAGTCATTAACCCATCCTTAATCAGGGTAGTGAGGAGTTATAATACAATTTTACAACCTGATCTACATCTGGGGGAGAAATTAACAATTAGAAAAGAGGGGGGGAATTAGCAATTAGAAAGATATATAATTGGTAGCAGTTCAGTATTTCATGCAATATGAGTCTGGCTCTAGAGAGAGAACATAAGAGAATGGAAGTCAAAGAACAAACAGCAAATAATTAGTATTCCAATAAGTTACACAGTCAGGGCTCAAACATAAAGGTAAGCTAGTTGTTCAAACAATAGATATTGTTTTCAGAAATTAGTTGCTGTCAATCAGAGATCTTTGTTCAAGAAATTATACCTATCCAGCCTTATCTCAGCTGGAGCTTAATAAACTTCACTTAAGTAGGTCTATAAACAGGAACAAAGAAGAAAATCCTTTTCTATTTTTAAAAACACCCTATAAGTGGACTCAAGGATATATGCTGAACAGCAAGATCCTCTTAGTTCAAAAAATGTTCTCAGTTAAATGTACCGTATACCCAGTGGTAGGATTTAAATAATTTAACAACCAGTTCACCCAGGGTCAGGTTGGCTGTTGGGGGAGGTGTGGCCCATCCCTATTCTCCAGTTCTGCTTGTCAGCCTTCAAGATCTTCTACTATCGCTTTGCATCTTTCGGCTGTCATAAGAAATGGGGAGAGGGGAAGAAGGGATAAGTCTGGGAAGTGAGCTGGAGGTGTTACATTTTTCTGTTGTGTAAATGAGGGGGGGGGAGCATACAATAGAGTTAGGTTTCTATTTCTCGCTTAGCCTTCTTTTCTCTGCGCAACTGCAACCCGTTATCAAAGTATGCCAAGGTCAATGGACAGAGGCCTCATCATCACCTGAAGATGCCCACATGATCATATTCACAATTTCTAATTGGAAGTTTCATCTGAACTATTGGGGGTGGGAACACTTCCATCACTTTGTATATGTGAATTATGCGCCTAATTTCTCAGATTCAGAATTCTCCGGTTGCTACCACTTCACTTTCAGTAAAAGATAACTTTTCTCTAACTTAAAGAGTCGAAGTATTTTTTTCTTGGATTTTGAATGGAGCACCGCCTGACACTCAGCCTCTTCTCAAAAATTTCTGTTTTTGCCCGAGGCTTCTAGTGATAACATTCTTATGGTTTCATTTTTTTACAATGTAAATCACCTTGTTATTCTTTTTTAAAAATTGAACACAGTGCAATTTTCTTGGCCATCATTTTGGCCATACAAGCCATTTTGGCCATAGTATAGAGACACACATAACAGTTAATTTCCTTTTTCCTTCATGTTATTAGTATTGTGCTAACTGCATATAATCTCTATTTACATTTATCTACATTTATATATAATTATATACATATTTGCAACCATCTTTTATAGTCATGCATTCATGTCATCTCATATTTTCTATCATATTCCATTCTCTATGGTTTACAAAACTTTAACTTTCATTCCTATAAGCAGTGCAAGGTGCAATAAATATTCCCCATTTCTGCACACTGGTGTTTGCTGATATCAATCACTAAATGTTGATTTGGTGATCAATCATGTTTGCAGTGTTTTTCCAATGCCAGAGGAGATGGGAGAGCTCAGGGCTACAAAAGTGTACCCAAAAAGATCCCTAATTTTGTTTTCAACAATGGACAAATGGTTGTAAAAGTTGATGGAATTAGCAGAGATGGCTAAAATGACTGCTTTGAACAAAGAAAAGACAATAAGCACTTTTGTTTCTAATTGGAAACTGATTCTGGACTGTGCTTGAAATGAAAAACAATGAAACCTTGATTTTGGTTCTTATTATAAACCTTGATTATATAGATTTGTTGTTATAGAAATGACTATTTTCTATTATTATGAAAAAGTAAAAAGTCAAGACTTGATGTTAATGCCTTATTCTATTGCACCAGAGAGAGCTGGAAGTCTACATGTTGTTTTTTTCCCTTCTTTTCCTTCCTTTTTTCCCTACTACCATGTTTCTCCAACAATACAGCCTCCACCAATAGGAAGGCCCAGCAAGATTCCTAGGCATGAGGTGAAATTAAGCCCTGCCTCCTAAATTTAGGCCTATTAAAACCATGCATTTCCCACCATTTCTCACATCGTTCATTAGAATTACACGAGGTGAAGAGAAATGGGGGGAAAGGGGGGGGAGAAAACTTGCCTGTAGGAGTGCCCTGCAGGTAGCCTAGGCTAGAAAACCCTGATAGCCGATAGAAGCTCTCTTGAAGGCAGAGTCACCAGCCACTTCGATCGGCCGGTAAAAGCGGCCTCAGAGCGAGCGCACACACACACTCCCCTCACCACGAGGCTGCTTCTATCTGCTGATCGAAAACTAGCTCCCTTGAGGACACAGTCCCAAGCTGCTTTGGGGCAATACGTGGCTGCCCCTGTCCCCTCGCCTTTAGGGTAGTCTCTTTCCTGCGATGGAAGCTCCCCAAGTGCGGTCAAGAGCCACTTTGATCGGCCAGGAGAAACGGCCTCGGAGCGAGAGCACACACACACTCCCCTCACCACAAGGCTGCTTCTATCTGCCGATCGAAAGCTAGCTCCCTTGAGGACACAGTCCCCAGCTGCTTCGGGGTGATGCGTGGCTGCACCACTCCCCTTGCCTTTAGGGCAGTCTCTTTCTGGAAATTGGAGCTCGCCAAGTGTGGTCGAGAGCCACTTTGATTGGCCGCTAGAAGTGGCCTGGGGTGAGCGCACACACACACTCCCCTTGCCGCAAGGCTGCTTCTATCTGCCAATTGAAAGCTAGCTCCCTTGAGGACACAGTCCCCAGCTGCTGGGGTGTTAATCCTGTTATAATCCTGTTAATCCTGTCCTGTTAATCATTAAAGCAATCTGAAAGACCACCCTTTGGGGCTACCGGGGGGTCTTCACCCAGGTCAGGCAAAAAACCCAGGAGTCCCTCCACTCTGCCCCCTCCCTGCCCACCCCAGTGCCTGCTCTGCTCAAGTCAGAGATGGGGGGGGGAGGAAACAAGCCTTGGATTCCCAAAGCGCACCTGGGAGGGGGCTTGTCTGGGATGGAAACTAAACAGGGTTGGAGCTGGGATGGAGTCACCAGGAGAGGATTTCCAAGGCTGCAGAGAGAAGTTTAAAAGAGTGGGACAGGAGAAGACAAAAGCTTCTTTAGCAACCCTCCTGTGATCCAAATGGTTGCAGTGGGTAATCGAGGCGGGGGGGGAATGGGCTATCTGAGGGGATGAAGAAGAGCGGCTGGCTCAGGAGGCAGAAATGCAGCAGGAATCTTGGGGTCCTCTGATATTTATTCTGACAACAGCATAGATACATTGCATTGAGCTTGCAGTTGCATTGAGTTTGCAGTTGGAAACCTGATGCATAGGTACGCCTCGCCCCGAAGCAGCTGGGGACTGTGTCCTCAAGGGAGCTTGCTTTCAATCAGCAAATAGAAGCAGCCTTGCGGTGAGGGGAGCGTCTGTGTGTGCGCTCGCCCCATGCCGCTTCTACCGGCTGATTGAAGTGACTATTGATCACACTTGGGGAGCTCCAATCGCCGAAAAGAGACTGCCCTAAAGGTGAGGGGACAGGGGCAGCCACACCTCTCCCTGAAGCAGCTGGGGACTCTGTCTTCAAGGAAGCTTTCAATTGGCAGATAGAAACGGCCTCATGGAGAGGTACGTGTGTATGGGCCACTCTTGGTGGGGGAGGTAATTAAGTCACCCCCGAAAAGATGGCCTATCCGTTTTTTGAGGGGTCAAAAAAAAATAAGGCCCGGCCTTATTATGTGAGAAACACGGTACTTGCTTTTGCATTTTATATTATAAGCTAATAAAAACTGGGCAAATTAAAAAAAGACCCCTAAGCAAGCAGCAATCTCAGCTGTGGAACTCTAAAAATGTAATCTATGCATCTTAAAGTTTCCAAGGTTGAGTAACACTGCTCAAAGGGCTTACTATGACCGTATTGCTTTAGGAAATTTTCTACAGTCTAAATTGTTGTGGTTTTTTTTTTTGCAATTAAGAGTATGTTATCAGTGAGTTACATGGGTATATTGACTTTCAAAACAGAATCTTGCCTTTTAAAGCTTCCTTTGGAAAGAGGGAGTTGCAACGGCTCTGTAAATTCCCATGTGTTTGATAGAGATGCACAGTTTTGAGTATTGATATTCAGTCATTTGTTTTTTATCTCCTTCCTTTTGTTTATGTCTCTCTCTGTCTGTCTCTCCTCCATGCAGTGTTTCTGTTCACTCCTTTGTATTATAGCAACATGACCATAGGCCTTCTCAAAACCCAATCAGCTTGCTACAAAGGAAGTGGTTTTGAAAAATAGGACTACATAAGGTACACCACCAACTGTCATGTTGTAAGGAAATGTGTTTTCATAGAGCACCAGAAATAGAAGACTGCCTATTATATCTTTCTCCATGAGATCAGTGTATACAGACACTACTTGATGCATTTATTTATATTATGTCCTCCAAGGCAGATGCATTTAGTCCTTAGAACTGCTAGGTTTAAAGTAAGGGCTGTTCAATTGAGGACACATTTCAAAGAACACATTGGGACATTTTTCTTTACACACACACACACACACACACACACACACACACACACACACACACGTGTGTGTGTGTGTGTG
>BHFT01058436.1:0-13087 GCA_004320025.1 Laticauda laticaudata
GCCACGGTGAGAACACGCGGTTCGAGGTCGTGGTGTATGGAAGGCTCCACAGGACACCTGCCTAGAGGACAGGAGCTGATTCTCGGCCGAAGAGGACTGGGTCTCAGCAGACTGCCTGAGAGAAGGGTTGTGAGAGGGCTGCTTCCTCGGTTGCGGATCTCACCCTCCAGGAAGCTGCAGCGGCGCCATTACGTAGGTCTCTGCTGTCCGTCAGCTTGACCGCAAGCCTGGCCAGATTTCTTGAGGTGCAGCTTCCCGTACCAGGTGTGGCATGTGCTTCCACCAGCCGAGGAGCACCTCCAAAGTGTAGCCCAGGCTCTCCGCCTTCTCTCTCCAAGCAGCCTGCTTCCTTTGGTGTCCCTATAGAGCCTGTGTCCCTTCCGCCATAGATAGTCATTCTCTCTCAGCCACTCCAGCACCTAATCCTCATTGTTCCTCCTCGATGTTGTATTGCCTCCTCTCCCATTCTCGCATATGCCTCTTCCTCCCTTTGGGCAGGACCACATGGGCCCTCATCAGTGGGCTTCCAGGTTGTAGGGGCCTGCTCCTCTACACCACCAGCAGCAGCAGCACCAGCAGGACCAGCAGCAGCAGCACCAGCACCAGCAGGACCAGGATCATCATCAGCAGAGTAAGCACCAGCAGTACCAGGATCAGCAGCAGCAGAGTAAGCAACCAGCAGTGCCACAGCACCAGCAGGACCAGGACAGCAGCAGCAGAGTAAGCACCAGTTGCACAAGCAAGCACCAGCAGCGCAGCAGGACCAGGAGCATGAGCAGGACCAGCAGGATCAGGAGCACGAGCAGGACGGAGCACGAGCAGGACTAGGAGGCACCAGCAGGACACAGGAGAGGGCACCAGCAGGACAGGAGCAGCTTTCAGCAGAGTAAGCACAGCAGAAGCACACGCCAGAAGCAGCATAGCAGAGTAACGCACAGCAGAAGCACCACCGCCAGAAGCAGGCTTCAGAGAGTAAGCACCAGCAGAAAGCACCACCGCCAGAAGCAGCATCATCAGGCTCCTCAGAAGCAGAAGCAAGCAGCATCAGCTCCTCCAGAAGCAGAAGCAGCAGAAAGCCCCAGCCCCGAAGAGTGAGTCCGTGCTGCAGAGCCCAGCAGAAAGCAGAATGAGGGCCGGGGGGGAGGGTGGCCCTGTCCCTTTTGCCAGGGCTGGCAGCAGATGGCTGAGGCTTTCTCTTCTTCCCCATGGTTGTGGGTTGCTGGCTGGCAGGCAGGCAGGCAGGCAGCAGGCTGGCAGGCAGCAAGGCTGGCAGGCCGGCAGCAAGGGTGGCAGGCAGGCGGCTGGCAGCAGGCAGGCAGGCAGGCAGGCAGGCAAGAAGGCTTGAGAGCTGTGTCTGGAAGCAGGTCTTTCCTCTGAATGGTGACCTGCTTGGAGCTGCTTCCCTTTATATCTGCGGGGCTGACACAATGCACTCCTCCCCGCATTGTGCAGTGGACGCTAGGCATCCACTAGGCACGCTAGGCTTCCGCTAGTCATCCGCTAGGCTTCCGCTCTGCATCCGCTTCAACCACTCGGCATCCGCTGTGCATCCACTTCATCCGTTTGCATCCGCTTTTGCTGTTGCTCCCCCGGAAGCCTTGCGGATGTCCCATCCGCTCTCTCATCGCCTTCCATCCACTAGGCTTCCGTGGAGCATCCGCTTTCCATCCGCCCTGCATCCTTCCCCTGTCGTTCCTTTCCATGTGTGTCCGCTCTGCGTTATGCAAATTTTTGCCCCTTTTGAGAGCGGATACAATGGATATGGAACGAACATTTTTCTCATCCGCTGTGTCCTTTTTACAAACGTTTTGCATCCGTCGGCCAGTGTGACAGGGCCTTAAAATGAGGACTTAGATTGTTGGGGGCAATAGGCTGATTCTGTAAACCGCTTAGAGAGAGCTGTATAAAGCACGGTGGAGTGGTAAATAAGTGCTATTGCTATATTGGCACAAGCAGCATGAATTTGCACATTGCTGCATATCCAATGTGCTGGCAATATTTCATTTAATTTTAAATGCAGGCAATCCTCAATGTATGACCATAATTGAGCCAGTAATTATGATCATAACTTATTGCTGTTGTAAGTTGAAGTTTTACATGGCCAGACCCATTTTTTGGTGGCAGTCATTAAGCAAACATGGCAGTGGTTAAGCACATCCATTTTTCCCAATGAACTCTTTTTGCCAGAAACTGGCAAAAAAAACAATAACCGCACATCACAGTCATGTAACCATGGCACTCTGCAAATGGTTTGAAGATGAGCCAGTTGCCAAAGTGTCTAAAATGCAATAATGTAACTGTGGGAACGTGTGCAGCTGTCATAACTTCAAAAAATAAGTCATAAGAAGGTCTGGGGAGATCTGTCATAACTTTGAACATTCATTAAATGATCAACTGTAAATCAAAGACTACCTGTACGGAGGTTGGAGCTCCCTATTTTAAAGTTACAAATAGGAGGAAAATAGATGTTGATTTGTGATCATGGTGAGATTCACAACTCTTCTAACAAGCTGCCTGTTAAATTGGAGTAATTTCATTTGTTATTTTGACCCAATTCAGATTTTATTTTAAAAGATGCAAGTCTTTATATTTATCTACAGGAGGAATTTAGATATCACCCTATTTTTCCCTGTTCAGAGTGTGGCCAATTAGTGAGGCACAATGTTCGTAATGGCAGCAGGTGTTAAAGAAGGAACACTTCTTGTATAAGAAGGAACATAGGCATGAAGCGGTCTGAGAATTTCTACATCTGAGAAGTGTGTACTGTTAGAGCTCAAGTTTATTTTTGGAGTTTGCTTAGCCTAGTATAGAATAGAATAACAGAGTTGGAAAAGACCTTGGAGGTCTTCTAGTCCAACCCCCTGCCTAGGCAGGAAATCCACCATTTCAGACAAATGGTTATCCAACATCTTTTTAAAAACTTCCAGTGTTTCACAACTTCTGGAGGCAAGGTGCTCCACTGAATATATGTTCTGTCAGGAAATTTCTCCTTAGTTCCAAGTTGCTTGGTTAGTTTCCATCCATTGCTTCTTATCCTGTCCTCAGGTGCATTGGAGAATAGCTTGACATCCTCTTCTTTGTGGCAACCCTTGAGATATTGGAAGACTACTATCATGTCACTCCGAGTCCTTCCTTTCATCAGACTGGACATATCCAGTTCCTGCAACCATTCTTCATATATTTTAACCTCCAATCCCTTAATCATCTTTGTTGCTCTTCTTTTCACTCTTGCTAGAGTCTCAACATCTTTTTTACATCGTGGCAACCAAAACTGGATGCAGTATTCCAAGTGTGGCCTTACCAAGGCATTATAAAGTGGTATTAACACTTCACGTGATCTAGTGATTGATCCAATCCTGCCTCCATCCTCCCTTCCAATTCCTCACATGCCTTTTATTGGCAAGCAGAAGAAATGGGAGTTTAGAATATTTGACAAAAAATGGTATATCATTCAAGCTAGGAAGTGAATGTAGGAGTGGCAAAGGATGGACATGTTGTCCAGTAGTATAGATGTTGTGAAACATGCCTTCTTTGTGGTGCTCATGTAATTTGATCTTCAACTTCACTACCTTCAGTGTTAGTTTTCTAATTTAAAAATAAATACATTTTCTTTTAAAAGGCAGAGAAGCATTTCAGAAAATGTGATCTGTGCAACAGATGATGTGAGTATTTTCAGCTGTTTTTACATTCTCAATCCTCCATAGCTAAGCAAAAAAAAAAATGCTTAAAACTCAGATGTAGCACTTGGGACACTAGATCACTTCTCTGAATCCTATCACTAACAGATAATCTCATGATCAAGACATCTCTTTAGGCTTCCCATTAAACAACTCCCCTTTGCTTCTCTGATGCTGTGCCATGGCAAATGTATTATCTCAAAAATGAAACATGGCTGCTTCCCAAGCCTTGCTTTCAAGAGCATCAAAGCAACCTAGTTTAAATCCCAGAGGCATTAAATCCCAGATGGGAGCCGAACTACAAATCCATATGGCATTCCAATATTAATTAATCCTGTTACCAAGAAATAACATTTGAAAGGCTCAATGTGGTATGCTAAGAGGGCAGCTTTAATTCTGGTTTTACTGTTTGGGAGTCTTCAGACAGATGCTTCAGCTAATCTATTTCATGTAGAGCGTAGCCAGCTTTTCCTTGTCTGGGAGTATTGAAAAGGATGCAGGAATATGCCCTTTATAAACAAAAGATTTATGCACATCTATTGAGACTGGCCATTAGTGCAGTCATTATTCTTAGTGATTGCAATTCCCATGGAATTACTTTAGCCTCGTAAGTTGCTGCTTCTTTTTTTTAAGAGGACATGCTAGGGACCAAACCAGGAACCTTCTGTAAACAAAGCATGCAGTCTGATTGTTTTGGCCTACCAGACCAAAAAACTAAAACAGAAGAATAACTGACTTGCATTTACCTCTCTGTCTAATTCTAGAATGTACAAAAGAGGAATTTGCACATCTTTCCCTCAAAAGAAGTGATACAGGTACATTCAGAAAAAATCTGTACATCTTGTGGGAAAGGGGGAAAATGCCCAACTCACTGATGCCTTCCTTCAGATAAATCCCTTGAAATATTTATTTTCAATGTTTAAAATATGATAACACTACCCTTCCTTTTATAAAAATCTCAAAAAAGATTCATCCACTTGAAATAACCCAAAGTACAGAAGTATGATTCAGAAACATAAGCCAGTTACTCTATTGTCTTTGAAGTGATTTGTTCCACTTATCGTTTCACAATAATGGTCAGAAATTCTTTGGAAGATGGTACATAAACAATCTACCCACATTATGTGGATACATAAACAATTTTAGGTCCTAAAGTGAAGTACATATTTTCCCAGTAGCATGCAATATCAAGTTCTCATATTGGTTAATAAGACTTGCAACCACACTTTGTCCTGTATTCTTTCCTTGTACTGTCCAGTCAAGACCATTCTTAACATGTGCTTTCTTCTTCTTCTTCTTCTTCTTCTTCTTCTTCTTCTTCTTCTTCTTCTTCTTCTTCTTCTTCTTCTTCTTCTTCTTCTTCTTCTTCTTCTTCTTCTTCTTCCTCTTCTCCTTCTCCTTCTCCTCCTCCTCCTCCTCCTCCTCTTCCTCCTCTTCTCTGTTTCTAACTGAATTCCATTTAGAATTCAGAACATACTCAGCCCTCCATCAGCTCAGAAGAGTAATGGCTAACTCAAGTTTGCTGCTGCTAATAAGATTCTTTCTTTTTAGAATTCTGCACCCTTGAGTCTCCTCCAATGTGCTCCTATTATTTCATTATCAGTCACCCAAATTTGACTCCAGGCTTATTCACACCTGCTACCTGATTGGGCTCAAGATGAGACAAAAATTGTCTGTTGGCCTTTTTCTCCATATTTTGATCATTCTGCATGAATAGAAAATTCTATGATTTGGTCTAGGTTGCTAGAGCTCAGCTCTTAAATGCATTTAGATCACAGTATCTGGCCCACATTTCTTTAAAATCGTGAGATTCTCCAAGAAGGGCCAGAAGCTAGCAATACTAAACCAAATCTGATATTTTGACATTGTTTTATGTCTGCATTAGCAGAGTGTAAATCATTTTACTCTTGATTGGAATAAAACCCCACAAATCCCAAAAAGCATTGGAGGGTTTCATCTTCAAAAAACCAAAACACTCCTCTGCCAACTGATATTGCCTACACTCAAATATCACAAAAGTATACAGTTTCAATGGGGATTAATTTGCTGTTGAAAACAGGCAGGGTTTATCTCAACAGTAAATTGGCCAGCTCTTCTGCTTTTAGTCGCTCCAAAATTGCAAACAGAGACTGATTTGAAATAATACAGTTGGCCAAAATTACTTTGAATCTGGGGAGGCCCAAAGATTTTTGAAAGTCTGTGGTAAATAAAATTAAAAGTCATTTCCACTTTGTTTATTTGCTAGAAGACCAAGCGATTTCCTCTCTTCTAGGGTCTTGTGTATTTTGGCTTGAAAACCAAGACTTTGATTCCAGAGGTTTAAAATATAGTTTAGGTTTTTATTGAAAAGTAAAGCACAGGGCTTCACTGGAGCTCATTCATCCTTGTAAAGCCTTAGAAATCTTATTTTCCTATGGATGATTTTGGCTAACTGCGCTCAAAAGGAATGAGAGAGCACTATTGCTGTGGCAATGTCTTACCTTACTAATTCAAAATGAAATATTGATTTAATCAATTTAAAAGAGCAGAAGCCTGGCTTGGCTTTCCATTCCTTTCTCTTGTTTTTGTTTGCTTTGCAATGTGGCTTCCTGCTTTGTTAGTGAGAGCTAAAATAAGTAATTTAATCAACAGTTTTTCCCAGGTTTTAAAGCATGTAGAGTTACCATATAATTGACTGTAACAGAATTTGAACCAAGTTCAAAGAGGAACTGTTGGCAATATACCTACTTGACCCAGAATATGGAACTATAATGGGTGTGTTTTCTGACTATAGACGACAGGCAACTTATGACCACAACTGAGCCAAAAGGTTCTGTTGCTAAGCAAGACAGCTAAGTGAGATGTGACCAATTATACAACTCTTTTTTCAAGTATTGCAGCTATTAAGTGAATCTGACTTCCTCCATTAACTTTGCTTGCTGGAAGCCAGCTGGGAAGGTTACAAATAGTGATCACATGACCCCAGGACAGTGCAACTGTTATAAGGAGCCACAGTGGCACGGTGGTTACAGTGCAGTATTGCAGGCCAACTGTCAGCAGTTCGATTCTCACCAGCTCAAGATTAACTTGGCCTTCCATCCTTCCAAGGTCGAGGGCCCAGATTTTTGGCAGCAGTATGCTGACTCTGTAAACCAGGCATGTCAATCTGGTGGCTTACGGGCTGAATGAGTCATGTGTGGGCCACGCCCACCCTGGCTCTTCCCAGGCAAAAAACATTGCGATAAATCACAATATGTGACATGATCAAGATTGTGTTGCTGTTCGTGGGCAGCAGGTGTGGACAGCTGAGGTCTTGGAGAGCAAGGACTCCAATGAGGGGCCTGCATGTGATGCGTATGTGTGGTAGAGCCCATGCAATGGCTCTGTTAATTGCTATTGATGGATTTTGTACTACAGCTGCTGATTCTAGTGATATGATTTAAAAAAAATAGTTTCTTGTTTTTGTATACTTTATACTTGTCGGCTGCCCAGAGTCATGAAATTGAGATGGATGGCTATCAGAGATTCTGCCTGGCCCTAGTGAACCAGTAGGAAAATTTTTGACTGGTTCAGAGAACTAGTAGGGAAAATTTTGACTTACCTTGCCCACCCATCCCTCTCTTACCTCTCACCTCTCTTATATTCTGGTGTTTATTACCTCAGCTGATTCTCGTGGCAGAGTAGATTGCCGTGCCTCAGCTGAGGTAAAAAATGGCACAGCTCACCACGGAAAAGCCATCTTGGAGCCCTGCGTGTGTGTGATTCGTGTGTTTGGCCTGCGCGCATGACAGGCACTCCTGCACAACTCACTAGCCTTGATTCAGAGGGTATAGCTTGAGCACTGTGCATGCATGCGTGAAGCGAAGCAGGCTGCAAACCAGTAGGAAATATTTATTTAAACACACCACTGGTGCCATATGAATTGTATTAATAAATACAGTAATATTTTCTTTATTTATGTCTTGCCCTTCAAAACGAGAATCTTTTTCATCCTCTGGTTTGGCTCATTCACAAATCTGGCAATGTTTTTTCAGGTTGTTTCCTGTTTATTAATATTTTTTTAAATGTTGAAAAAAACCCTTCAACGTGATAGTTTTGGAGGCCTAACCAAATGCACTTCTCTGCTCTGCGGTCTCCCTCAAAAATGAGAGACCTTCCTGGTCTCCAAGAGCTGAGAGCAGAATAAAGAGGCAGGCTGGAGGTAGCCTGGAGTTTATCTTCCCAGGCCTCAGTCATAGTCTTCTATGTAAGTACAGATATACCATATGGTCTTCCCTCTAACTTGTGTAATTGTGTAATTGTGGTAGAAATACAGAGAAGGATGAAGGTCAACCTCACACAACTGCGTGTGGCAGCTCAAACTGCAACTCAAGCCCACCTCCTCATCTCTCCCTGCTGAAACCCCACCAATCTATGTTTCGGAGACAGGAAATGGCAATGTGGCTTCCACCATTTGGAAGTTCTTAAAATTCTGACTTTGTGGCAAACCTTTAAACATACTTTTTTTTTTGCCATTTAGATCTTAATGATACATATTCTAATTGTTTCCACCCTTCCTTTCTTTTTGGCTAGGAAACCATCTTAGTGAAGTGCAGCCGTCCTGGTCATGCTTTGATAAACAAGACATACCAGTTTGAAAGGTGGGTGGTCTCAAGAGCAATTTGGGTGTGCACTATTCCTTTGAAAGAAAATGGGATTTGCAGGGAGAACTGATAACAGTCTGTTAGTATCCCAAGATTCCTTTGGGGACTTCCCCTTTAATCATCCAGGCTTAACATTTGGAACGAATAAGAATTCCAAGCTCTCTCTAAATGGAAAAAGCAGATGGCTTTATTCCCATTTCTTTGAATGCTGTAGAATATCAGATTTATTTTTTTTGTAAATACATAGTTGTGTTACCTCTAAAATAAGCTTCTGATCAAGTGACACCCCCGTTCAGGTGAACTGTTTCTCTACACCAGGGGTCTCCAACCATGGCAACTTTAAGACTTGTGGACTTCATCTCCTAGAATTCCTCAGCCAGAATTCTGGGAGTTGAAGTCTTAAAGGTCTTAAAGTTGCTAAATTTGGAGACCCCTGCTCTACACAGTACAGTGGTATGTCCATATGATGAATGTTACAACAAATGCAACTATATAGGGAATGGAATTCAACTGAACAGATTCCTAGAGTCACACAGAAAGTAAACAGGTACAGGTAGTCTTCTATGTACAACAGTTCATTTGGTGACCCTTCAAAGTTACAACTGAAAATATTGGCTTCCATCTATTTTTCACACTTATGACCATTTCTGTAGCTTCCCTACAGTCACATGATCAAAATTCAGATGCTTCGCAACTGATTCATGTTTATGATGGTTGCAGTGTTCCTGGGGTCATGTGATCATCTTTTGAGATCTTCTGACAAGCAAGGTCAATGGGGAAGCCTGATTCACTTAACAGTCTAATTAATATCTTGTCAACTGCAGTAATTCACTTAACAATGGTGGCAAGAAAGGTCATAAAATGGGGCAAAATTCACTTCACAGATATTTCACTTAACAATGTAATTTTGGACTCAGTTAGGGTTGTAAGTTGAGGACTATCTATACTACATTTGGAAACAAAACGTAATTGAGAAAAAATTAAAAAGAGCTTAACTCTTATTCACTCTGTGTGTGTGTGCGTGTGAGACCATCAATATAGTATGCAAACCTTGGGGTAATAGAAATTGTTTTCTTTGTCCTAAAAGAACAGGTTTGCAATCTGACTAAAGCTCATTGATCCAATAATATCTTTAGAGGTTAAAATGAACTTCTTGCACAAAACATTTTAGCAGTTTCAGCTGATGCATCACCTTTAGATTTATTTGATGGAGAAAGCTTTGTCAGACTTATCTAGCTCTGGTAACTATCCTTATAATTGTGATGCTAGAGTTGCCATAAAATCATGCCAGAAATTCTAATTGCTGGACTGGGGGCTTTGATGATATTATCCCCACCATCCATCACATTGGCTTCTATATGTAAAAAATACTCTTTTTAATTCATGATTCCCCATGGTACTCAACGCCAAGTTACAGGCCATCTCTGTATCAATTTTTAACCTCTTTATATAGGGTATGGTCACAGTGTTTCCACCCAAGGCCATATTTATCTCTTCAGTTACATGTCTATGCACTGTTAATATTCTCTTTTTCTCTCCCCCCCCCCCTCTGTTTTTTACAGTTAGAGCTAACTTGACATTTTGTATTCATTATTCATTATTTCTTTTTTATGCTTTGATCCTGTTAGTCTTGAAGCAAAGCTGCATGGAACTCAAAGGTTCTAGTTTCTTCCTTTTCTTTTGGCATTTCTATGAACATAAAACATAGACTGTCTCTAGAAATAGGTTGTAGTTGTCAAGGGCCTACGGCCTTGGCACTGCTCAGAACATTTTAAATGACTACCATCTGATTGTTGGAATATGATTGTGACTCTACTGTTCTTCTATTTTAATTTCCTGGTGCCTGACATAGCTTCAGAGTGGGCGTAATTCTTCCTTACTCAGGGGCTTCTGAGGAAAATTGGCATTGTTAAACTAACATAAAGACTGCATTGAGTAATTTTATTCTTGTTCTTATTCCTTACTGTGATCATTGGTTGAATAAATCTTGTTTTATTTTTCTCAGAGTTTATAACACATCTGATTCACAAATGACAGTATTTGCAGATATTTCTCCTTTGCTAACCTCTTTGCTGGATGGGTAAGTAAAATTGAAAGCAAAAAAATAAGTTCAGAACTATTTCAAGGAAAGAAAGACATGATAATATGTCTGCCACAGCAGTATGCCTACAATCTTTTCTCCTAGATGGTAGAACAACGAATTAAGAATGCTGTAAATTAAATACCTCAAGAAGAATCAGCCCCATAGAAATTTCAGTGAATCTCTCGTGCACGTCAAAATGACAAGGTTGCTAGTTTGTTTGTTTTTTACCATTTAAGTGGCACTAGATCACAGAGAAAGGATTCCTTCCTCAAATGTTGTTTGTCTGCACAAATAACCACATTTTCTACTAATTGCAATTTCCGTAATATACTGATTGGGGAAGCTTTGTCCTCAACTGCAACCAACTTCTGTCTCAAAATATGGTACCTACTTTGAAACATGTCCCCCCCCCCCCAGTNCTTTGAAACATCCCCCCCCCCCCAGTTATTACCATTTGAAATCTATTTGCATTGGATTGTGATTGCTCAATCCATATTTTTGATCAAAGGTTGCATTCTACTTCAAGTACCTCATAAATAAGTACAGAAAAAATACTGGTTCAAATAGTACAATTACACATCTAATTCAGAGTGTCAAACTCATTTTCATTGAGGGCCACATCAGGGTTGTGTTTGGCCTTGGGGCAAGGGTGGACATGGCCAGGTGGGCATAGCCAGCTTGATTTCACTCATATTGGGGATGCCTGTAGTGGCCTGAGCACTCGTCCAGCGAAAACAGACTCCCATGCTCTGTTTTCAGCTGTGTTGGCCTCCTGCAACCCTCTCCCAGCGAAAACAGCTTGGGAGAGCTGCGGGCAGCCTTCCTGAGCTCCGTTTTTGCTGGGAGAGGCATCATGGGCTAGTCTTTACCTATTTCCAGGGCAGCCCTGCGGGCCAGACCTAAACACCCTGTGGGCTGGATCCAGCCCCTGGGCCTTGAGTTTGACACCCCTGTTCTAACTGAATATGTAAGGACCTTTCTTACATCTCAGAAGTACCGCACTGAGATCACAGAAGATTATTTGCTTTTTCCTTCCTCGTTTTCTAATTCTAACATCTTTTTATATAAATAGCCACATTTTTCATTTTCCTTTTTCTCTGCACTATATATCCTGTTTTACTTATTGATTCATCATAACAGTCTTGAGAGTTATATTACTCTAAGCATAGTTCTGGTTGGAAAGCCACAGTAACATTTTAGAGAATTTACTGCTCCAGTAGAGCATGAATCAATGTGCTTTATAACAATGAAACCCTTACTGGTAGGTATCTGACTTCATTATAAAGCCTGTCTATCTGGGACACTATTTGGGGAATGTTGAGTTCCTGAAAATACTGTCTCTGTGTTAGCAGAAGCTTGCAGGGCAAGTCCATGGTATTAAAGCAAGAAATGTACATTCAGATTTGAGCTTAAAAAAAGTTTCTAAGCCAGGCATCACAGTCAGATTTAAGTGCATGCTCTATGCTACACAGTGTAGCAAGAAACAGGATCTTGTGAATGAATCATGCTGGTATTACTATAGTTCTTTTTTATTAAGTTAGTAGAATAATGTCCTCAGCAATACTCTGAAGCAGAGACTGGAGCCTTTTTTTGGAAGAGGGAGGGAGGGCTCTGGCGCCTCAATTCCATTTTATAAAAAATGTCCACCATAAGACATAAACGAAGTGGCCATTGTCACCAAAGTGAACAGGGCTTAGACTTTTAGGTTTTGGAGGAAGAAATTAATAAATGGAAAGAATGTGTTGATTGTGCTCCTTATGTTAGTGCACACACCCAAAATCTTGTTTGGACATATTGCGGTCAGCTTGTGAATGGAACCCAGTCTCTTGCCTTTGTTCCAGCTGTTGGATCCAAGATTCAAACTCCAAGGAAGAAATGGGAAAGCATTATATCCTAAAAACAATGATCTGATTTTGCTTCTCCCCTTCTATTTTTTCTACTCTATAGCGTCCTGCTAGGAAGGACTTCCTTCTTTACTCATAGAAATTTTCAACTGGGTAAATGAGACAGGCAGGTGTGGTGTTTTTACACTGATTATTCCAGTATTAGAAAAACTTCCTTCCAAAGTTTAGTTTTGACCACTTAAAATTTGCCTTTAAGAATAGAGATAATAAGGAAAATAATGGCCTGTGCAGAATTGGACAGGTTAACTCTAGAATTAAAAATATACTATGAAATGTGGAATAAATTTTATCAGTGGTTGCATAGAAGAAGGCAAGGTAGAAACATACGTAGCTATGATGATTAGAATAGTTAGTAAACAATATATCAAACAAGAAGATTGTAAATGATGAAGTAAAATTTATATATGTATAACAATTGTAATGCTAGAACGGTTGCAATGTGTTGTATACTTATAATAAAAATAAAAGCAATAAATCATAAGAATAACTTCTCTCTCTATTTTTCAGGTTTAATGTGTGTATTATGGCTTATGGGCAGACTGGCAGTGGGAAAACATACACAATGTTGGGCCCACAGCTTGAAAAAATTTTTCATTTCTCAATGGAAGATGAGACAGAATTAGGAATCATTCCTAGAGCCAGCAAAGAAGTATTCAGGTATTGATTATATTGAACGTTCGTGACTATCCATGTTTGTATTTCAGTTTTCTGTCAGAAAAATTATCTGCTTATTACCATAAGAGTCTCAAAGTTGCAGCTCCAATCAGGGAGACAAGAAGTTGCGGGGGGGGGGGGGGGGGG
>BHFT01058439.1:0-15900 GCA_004320025.1 Laticauda laticaudata
CTGACTGCTTGCGAGCTGCATCCTTTTATATCCACGGAGCTGATGCAATTCATCCTCCCCACATGCACAGTGAACGCTTTGCATCCGCTATGCATCCTTTAGGCATCCGTGATGCTTACGCATCATCCGCTACATATCCGCTCCTTCTGCTATGCGTCCGCTTCGCTATTCTCCCCCAGAAGCCCTTCGGAGGTGTCATCCGCTTCCATCCGCTTCCATCCGCTAGGCTTCCTACGAACATCCGTTTAACATCCTCGCAACGTACTACCTACGTCCGTTCTTTTCCGTTGTTTTCCGTTCTGTTTATGGAAATTTGGGGCACTTTTGAGAGCAGACAACAACGGATGGAGCCACCCCCGAAATTTTGCTCGTCCGCTGTGTCCTTTTTGCATACATTTTGCATCCGTCGGCAAGTGTGACCTAGCCTTTACTACTCACACTCACATCCTTTCCGAAGTACAAATGTTGCCCAATTGTATTAGGATTATAAGATACTGAACTGAAACTGATAGTCTATCTCAGGGGTCTTCAAATGTGGCCATTTTAAGACTTGTGAACTTCAGCTCCCAGAATTCCCCAGTCAGTTGAGGTCCACAAGTTTGAAAGTTGCCATGTTTAGAGACCCCTAGAGTAACTTCAACAGTTGCTCAAACATGTTTTGGTCATACAGGTCGTCCCTGACTTACAATAGCTCATTTAGCGACTGTTTGAAGTTACAAAGGCTTATTCTTAGAAGTTAAGAGCAGCGCAACATCATCGCAGTGGCAAAGTTAATTTTATGTGCAGCCCATGCCAAGTGTCTTCCTTCAAATAATCATAGGCCACCAGCAACAGGAGTGTGTGTGGGTGGGAAGCAGGAGCAAAAAGTTGTCAATTAACCTCAGATTTATTTTTTTTTTGTCTCAAGGGTGCTTTTTTTCAAGAGGCAACTGGACTTTCTGGTTTTTGTTTTTTTTTGCCTTTGAAGAGGTTTCGCTTCTCACCCAAGAAGCTTCTTAAGCTCGGATTTTTTGTTCATCTCCACTGAAGGGAATATATTTGTGAAGGTTCACAAATGTGAGGGATTTTTTTTTTTAAAAATCAAGCTTGCTGAAGGCTAGATGGTTTGCAGGCTCACCTGCCTGACACAGGTTGGTGTTGGAAGGCGCCAAGGGAAGAAAAAAAAAGGCGGCAGAGTTCCCGAATGCTTTTCACACACGAAAGTGGAGGTGCTTCTTGGCACCTCCAGAAGCGCACAGCAGTACAGCCAACTGACAGACACAAAGACACCCTTCCAACTCGCCCCAAAGGTGCTTTTTTCAAGGGGCAACTGGACGTTTCTTTGCCTTTTTTCTTTGAAGACGTTTTGCTTCTCACCCAAGAAGCTTCCTCAGTTTCGCTTCTCACCCTAGAGCCGAAGAAGCTTCTTGGATGAGAAGGGAAACATCTTCAAAGAGAAAACCGGAAAGTCCAATTGCTTCTTTGAAAAATAAATAAAAAAAAAACAAAAAACAAAACGAAAAAGAAAAAAACCCCGCGCCTTTGGGATAACCGCGACCTGCCTGACTGAGATTCTCCACAGACGCTTCCAAGCCGTCCGGAGAGTTCGATTCCCCTGTCACTTCGGTCTCGGTGGGCGGCTCCCTCCCGGCTCTCAAGTGGGCGGACACCCCGCCAGCCGCTCTCTCGGGGTCTGCGGGGACCAGCGCCCGGTCACACTCGCGCAAAAGCTGTCCACCCTCGCGGGAGCTGCTCCCGTGCGCTGCTCCCGATCCGCGGACTCATGGCCACGGGCAACCCGCCGCTCCTGCCCGTTTCGGTATCCAGAGCGGCACCCCCGGCGGCGGCGGCGGCGGCCGGGGTCCCCATGCCGCCCACTTTCCTTCGCCCTCCCAGCTTCTTCGTGCGCGCCGCGGCCGCCGCGCTTTCCGCGGGCAACGCTCCAAGTTGCTACGCGCAGGCGGCGGGAGGCCTGGAGCGCGGCGGGGGTTACCCGCGCACGCCGAAGTGCGCCCGCTGCCGCAACCACGGCGTGGTGTCGGCGCTGAAGGGCCACAAGCGCTTCTGCCGCTGGCGGGACTGTGCCTGCGTCAAGTGCGCGCTCATCGCGGAGCGGCAGCGCGTGATGGCCGCCCAGGTGGCGCTGCGCAGGCAGCAAGCGCAGGAGGAGATGGACGCGCCGCAGGGCGGCGGGGGGACTCCCCCCAACCAGCCGCAGAAGGGGACGCCTGTTGCGGCTCGCCTCAGCTCCGGGAGGCAGGCGGCCGGCGGCGTTGAAAGCCAGCCGGCTCCCGAGAGTTCCTCTCCGGAGTTCCAACGCGGGCGAAGAGGTGGGATTCCCCTCGAGGTTGGCGTGTGTGTGTGTGTGTGTGTGTGTTAAATTTCCATCAAAAGTTGTGGAGTCTCTGTGTGTGTGTGTGTGTGTGTGTGGGGCGGGGGGCAGAAAGACAACCTCCCGAACTCAAACCCACCGCGGCTGATTCGAGCTTCAAGGGCTTGAAGTGGGAAATTGGTGGCGTTTCAGTCCGCGCGGTTCGCGAGAGTTTCCGTCTGAACGGCGGATAATCGAGGATGCTGGCAGTTCCAATGAAGCGTCTCTTGAGGGGAAAGGCGAACCGCTGGTTCTTTCCCCCAGCTTTTAAGTTTTTTTTCCAGATTTCTTCGAGATCAGAGGGAGATCCCGGAGAAAGGGGGGAGGGTCTCTTTGAAAGTGTACGAGAATGTGTTTGGGGAGCAATTCGGGATAGGACCGATTGGACTTTTAATAGTTAGTGTGTATTTCACGTGGAGACGAGTGTGCAGCTCAAATCCTGTTTTGGATGATGGAGATTATTCATCACCGAATGAATTGTTTATTTGGGATGAGTGACCAAACGCTTTAGGAAACTAGTCATCGAATTTGCTGGATGTCATAGACTGTAAAGTAGGAATCTGCCTTTCTTGTAGCTATAGAGAAAGAAAAAAAGAAAAAGAAAGGAAGGAAAGAAGAAAGGAAGAGAGAAAGAAAGAGGGAGGGAGGGAAGAGAGAGGGAGGGAGGAAGGAAAGGAAAAGGAAAACAAAAACAAAAACCATAGCTCAATTTTATGTATTACTGGAATTGAAATGAACCATAGATAGAATCCATTGATCTCTGTAAGATCCTTTCAACTAAATGAAGTTTGTGCTGGTGGAAAGAATATGAAGTCTTTTTAGGTTCAAAAGATGCTAAAAAGTCTATTTTTAATAGCGTTATAGCTCTTCTTCCATCTCAAACACAATCACATTCTGGCATTTCCCAGAATGTGTTAAGATTGTGTCTTTTCATCATGTTCCATAGCATGGATTATTAGAACTTTAAAAAGTTTCATTTTTAACCATGGGTGTGTCAGGATTCATAAAACATTTCTCTGGTCTTTTTAGAGTTGCCAGAGTGCAGGTTGGCCATTTGCCTACATTTTAAAGAAAATATTAACGCTTGGAAAAATAGTGTTTGTAAAAATTATACAAAAGTATTATTCATGTTGCAAGCATTTGGCATTGCATGTATACTACCAAAACAGAATATGTTGCTTATTCCAAGGCAAATGAACTGAATCTATGATCTGGCCTTCATATGGGCAATTGTAGTATATAAAGATATAAAGTGCCAAGAAATTGTCTTGGGAAAGCTCTGTTAAAAGATAATGGGTATTATAGTTTTCTTTTAGTGCTCTCATTAATTTCAGTGGTCTTTCTGTAGATCAGCTTGTGCTATAGGAAATCTGTGGAGGGAGGCAGAAGAACAAGTGTGGGGAAAGCATTGAAACATTATTTTCTTCTTTATGGATGACAAAAGTACATCATCCAATTTCAACAATTTACTTTCAGATACAGTTTGTAGGTTTTAAGCACTTGGGAGTGACTTCACACATGAAGAATATCCTGTGTGGATATTGCTTCCATTTTACAATTTCCATGTTGTACTCTTGCAATATTTCTACTTTGCAGTACGTGCATTTGTTTCACACTCTTTACATGTGAACAATCCTGCTTGGATATTTCATAATAGGTACCAAAAAAACGAGGATATGTACATCATATGCCATGCATATAGCAACCTGTGACATGGACACTTACGGTAAACTAGGTGTTTATGGGAAATCTGTTGTGTGTGCAGTGCAGTGAAAGTTAAGAGTTTTTAAAGGCACTGAATTGTGTACGTAGCATATGGAATACAAGATGCGATTCCATAACTGGTAAGGCCTAGAGGCCTTAGGGGGTTTATATGAGAAAGTGGTAGATAAATCAGATATATTGTAATAACTTTAGTATTCGCCTGCATTTTTTTCCCCATTAGAAGAGAAGATTCAGAAGTATGACTTCTACTGCAGTGGATCGGGCAGTTCTGTAGTCCATTTGCTTCCACCCTCTCTGACATCTTCTCCTGAAGTTGCTGGAAGCAGTCAAGAGAAGCCACCCGAGATGCAGGCTTTAAGCAAAGAGATCTCTTTCTCGGGTCCTGATGAATCTTTAGAAGGAACTGACAGCCCAGCCTCTTTGTCTTCTTCGGACATGGAATCAGGAAACGAAAGCGAGTGTCCCAAGGATTTTGTTCCCCGTAATGCCGGTGTCCCTCCTGTTCCTGCTGCTGCTGACAGTGGCTTAAAGCGCAGAGACCCCCTGAATATTCTTACCAAGGTCTTTCCTAATCACAAATCAAGCAGGTTGGAAAGAGTTCTGCAGCTCTGCAGAGGAGACATAGTCCAAGCTATAGAGCAGATCCTGAATGCCAGCGAACACAGGCAAGGATTCCGAGAGCTTGCAATCCCAGTCTTGCCCGAATGCAGTGCTTTCCAGAGATCTTCTGATTTTGGCTTCGGAATAGATGTCGCGGCGCTTGGCAACAAATCAGCATTTGTGCCCCTTCAAACCAGCTCAGCCTCTTCCAGGAGAGAGATGAGTTTTTATGGCTTAAGCCCTAGACTTGGAATCGGACCTCTAAGAGTGACTTATTCTCCTCCAGGAAGAGCATTACCTGGACTGATGGCACCGTACCTGAGGAATGGCTTGTTTCCTGCTTTTCCTTTCCATCCAGTGGTGGATTCTTCCTTTTCAGGGGTGATCAAAGATGCATCTTATTCCCCCAGTGAAGACAAGCTTTTCAGTACCAAGATGTACGCCAGGTTAAATGAAGAACGCAAATAGCAGTTTGATCGACAGTTATTTTTTCTTAGTCTAATTTGTTCAGTTGTGCTGATACTCGTTGTGGAGCCTGATTCTTAAATGTACATCCAATAAAGAGAAAATTAGTATTAAATCCTTCATTTAAAAAAAAGGCTGCCACAGGGTTCTTCCCCCCAAATCAGTTGAAATTGGCCATAAAATAATTTGAAAATGGAAAAATTTGTGTCAGCAGTGAAAAATTGTTAGAAGCAAAATTGATATGGAACATTATATCATATATTAATATAACATATAACTTCATCTCATTTGAATCTTTGGAAGAAAAGAAAGGTGATACTTAAGAGATTGGAAGTTGAAAATCCAAGAGTAACATGAAAAATATCAGAAAATCAAAACTTTTTTTTTGCATTTTCAAAATATTTGATACATTTGTCTTTTCTTTTTTACTTGAAATGTAGCTGTTTGAAGTCAAGAAATAGTTTTCCAAATATTGACTTGATTTTTCCTAATGAAACAGTTCTTGAAATATGTAGTACATGTCTCTGATTAACTGTTGTAGCAAAATCGGTAAATGATTTTGGATATAAGCATATCATGACTGAAGATATTATGAGACGTGACGGCTTAGTAGCTAAGACTCTGAGCTTGTCGATCAGAAAGGTTGGCGGTTCGGTGGTTCGAATCCCTCGTGCCGCATAATGGAGTGAGCTCTCGTTACTTGTCCCAGCTTCTGCCAACCTAGCTGTTTGTAAAGCATGTAAAAATGCAAGTAGAAAAACAGGGACCACTTTGGTGGGAAGGGAACAGCGTTCTGTGCGCCTTCGGTGTTTAGTCAATGCTGGCCACGTGACCATGGAGACGTCTTCGTATATCACTGGCTCTTCATCTTTGTCATGGAGATGAGCACTGCCCTCTAGAGCCAGAAATGACTAGCATGTATGTGCGAGGGAAACCTTTACCTTTATTATGCCTTAATTATGTTTGCATATGGATAGAAGAATTGAATGAATTGCCTGGTTAAAAATAATTTGGAATTATGCTTTAGAATAATGTGATTGAGATTCAAGCTCATGTAATTTTCTCCTCATGTATATGAATAATAATGAAGACTGGAAAATCTTTTATTTTGCATTACTAGGTATATAACATCTGCCAACTGCAGTTATACTGTGGCTGGGTCCATATATTATACTAAGTCATAGTTTGCTCAAACCATGATTTTTAATAGCCTGTAATCTCCAGGTTCACACAATGTGCTAAGTGAAAATAGCTTAGTGCAACATGTGAATCTAGTCCAGAGTTTGTTTGTGCTAAAGAGTGGCTTATTTAATAATGGTTTATTAAATAACCGACAAGTTTATGTGCAACAGGGTTTAATCTAATACATTGATGGGCATCTTGGGCATCTCTACAAGCCATGTGGGGTTTTGTTAGCACCCACTTCTGAAAAATATTGGTCTACCAAATATGACATTTCAGTGGCCCAGTCTTTCTGGGATGAGAGGACCCCCAAGATTAAGAGTGGCCTTAAGAAAACTTCCTTACATTCCCACCTGGTAACCTTCCCCTCCTAAAGTCATAAACAGACCAAATTTAACTTGTTTTGGAAGAGTGGAGTTAAGAATGGAAAAAAGAACATGAGGTATCTGGGAGCCAAATTGCTCCTGTCTTGAAATTGCAAACATACCAAGCCAAACCAAACAAACCACGTGATGATGTAACAGGGTGTGTGAATATAATACATACAATACAGTTTGTTATGTTACAGCAAACAATTTTGGGAATTTGAAGGGTTTTCTTTTTTAGATTAGACATTTTGTGGAAAGAGAAAAGGAAAAAACAGATGGCACTCTCAAGAATCATTTCTGTCATGTAAAGCCTTAATTTCCAGTTACTAGCACATTGGCTGCTGCTTCTGTGGGATCTGTAGGCACAGGGTGGACTTTTGATTCTGAAGTTAAAACTGGCAACATGGATGCAGATCAAGGGATGATAGAAGCATTTGGAGAACAAATGGGTCACATGTGTAATAATATATGTGGATTAATAAAATAATGAATTAACTAGTAGGAAGATGATAGCTGATTTGTTGGTTTATGGGACTTTCCACTTCAAATTTCCTCACTATAAATGGGTTAAAAGCAAGCTTTTTTAAAAGCATAAAATGATTCCGTGAAACAATTACTCCAGACTACCTGATAAAACTGCTACTTTTTGCATTTAATAGACAGGTTTTACTAGGGGTGAGGATTTATCTGTCTTAAGTACATTCAAAAGATGTCTGGTTATTGTCCAAAGAAACCCCTTGTTTAAATTACCTGAGACTTTGTCTACTTTTTAAGATTTGAGTGTGTGTGTGTGTGTTCATCTAGAAAGTTTTTGTTGTTCTTTTGGGCTTGTGGCCCAGCCCTAGATAATAAATAATACAATTATGAAAAATTTATTATTTTATTTAAAATAAAATAATAAAATCCTTAACATATTTGTGGATGGGTCTTACTGCCCTTGCTCCACTAAAATTGCTCAATATTCATTTTGTCAACTTTTATTTCTGGTGCTGTGAAGATTTTCTTCAATGGAATTAGGTTCCAAAGTTTGTCACCACCATCTGGTGGCTGCTTGCAATCATTACAGGTTTAACAAACATTCCCCCCTTTTTGTGTTTCGCCCTGAGTAATGAAAATATTTTGCATTAACTGAAATGATAAGCAATGATAGATTGAACAGCCCTGTAAGCAAGCATTTTGTTCTCGCAGAAGGTATGTGGATTTTTTTTTTTTTAGTTCAATTAAGTTTTATCCTCAAAGAGTTGGAAAGAGTACAGAACACCCCCAGTAAAAAATAGAAATTTGACTCTCTGGATTCCACTATAAGCGCAAAGTTCAGTGTACTTTTTGTTAATGCTTAAGAAAACAATATACATTCCTGTCTGTGTACACTCATTAATGCCATTCAATTCAATACCAATAAGATGAATTGATTCATTTTCAGGCGATGAATGATCTCCAAATAACAGCATGATCCTGAATATCATTTAATCGGAAAGAGAAAAGTTGAGTGCCAGTGTTAATAAAAAGCAAATGCATGATCTTCAGAGGTAGATTGAATTGCAAAACAAAATTCTCATTTCTGATTTCTTCAGTTTCTAATCTGTAGAACAGAGGCATGAAACTCAAAACCTGCAGGCTGGATGTGTTCAGATCTGGTCCATGGGGCCCGGTCTACCCGCATTGCTTTGTGAAGAGGAAAGATCAGGCCAGCATGGCTTTGACCCAGTCTACCCAATGCGAAGAGGAACATGCCAGCAGTTTGGGGAGTGGTTTCAAACTAGCCATGCCCACCCAATTGGTCAGCACGCCCCCCCTCCCCCCCCTGGTCAACCACAGCCCTGATGCGGCCCTCAANTTGGTCAGCACGCCCCCCCTCCCCCCCCCTGGTCAACCACAGCCCTGATGCGGCCCTCAATGAAATTGTGTTTGACACTCCTGCTCTAGAGGAAGCAAGAAACAGACCTTCTGGAATGGCAGCACAGTCTCTTTGCTCGCTGACTTTCTTGCTGCTCATACTGTATATTGTGTCATCTACTGAAAGCCTATCTTGGCAGCGATAAGGCAGGGATTTCACTAAGCGCTATTCCGGACTGTCTCAAAACTGAATCCAATGTCTTGCCTGGTAGGTTTTGTTTTTGATTTCTAGATCAGAAAATAGAAGGTCTTGCTTCTTGCAGTGAAAAAAAAAAAAAAGCACTCCCTTCCCCCCCATCCTCTCTTTAAGGGGAATGCACACAGCCAGCTCTCAAATTAGGAGTCGTCGTAGCCCTCCTGGTCAGAGGAAGAAAGAATGACATCCAAATAACTCCTGCCAGCCTTGCATATTCCTTACCTGCACTGCCTGCTTCAGAGTCACATTTTTCCTGAAAGTGTGAAGGCCTTGTCAAGGCCAGGCAAGCTGTCAGATGGCTTATTTCTGCTGGTATCTTCCCTAATGAGGGAAAAAAATTGCTCTTTTTAAGATCTGGAGCTGGGGCTTCTCCATCGAACTATTTTAAAGTCTCCATAAAGTCCTATGGGGGATAATCTTCACATTTAAAGTAGTTTGAATGTATCCATTGTGTTTGATTTATTTAACGAGGTTTCTTTCCTAAATGGGCCAGCGCTGCCATAGGACAATTTCATTCAGGAACACAAGAAAGGGAAAACTGATGGAAGACTTCACAAGAACTGATTTGGTGTCGTATTCAGACCCATGTTCTGTATGATCCTCAGCTATGGAAGTTCATGGGTTGATTTTGGGCAGGTCACACTCTCTTACCGTTGCTGTGGCAGCTCAGTGGTTAAGATGCTGGGTTTGTCAGCTGGAAAGCCATCAGCCCAGGTTCAAGACCCAGGTGCTACACAATGGGGTGAGCCTCCCGTCCTTGCCTCAGCTCCTGTCAACCTAGCAGATCGAAAGCATGCAAATGCAAGTAGATAAATAGGTGCCACTTCGGTGGGAAGGGAACAGCGTTCTGTGCATCATGCTGGCCACATGACCACAGAAATGACAGTGCTGGCTCAATTGCCTTGAAATGGAGATAAGCATCCCCCCCCTGTAGTCAGCAATGAGTAGTGGAGTAAAATATGCTAGTATTTTACCTTTATACTCTCTTAACAACTTACAGGGTGTTTTTGTATGTGTTGCTACCTTACGTTCTTGAGCAAAAGTCTGGATAAAAATTTAACAAATAACAAACTTCTGCTGGGCTGTATTTATCCTGAGGGAAATACAGAATACTGGTAAAAGAAAAAAGATGTCATAAAAGTCCTTCACCAAACAGTAGCATTATGACCTGCCAGAGTTTCACCCAGACTGATGAATTCCTTGCTCTATATACACAGAAGAGGCAGTGATTTTGTAGCAAGAACATTGACATGGTGAAACTACAGGTAACATGATCACAAGTACCATTGAATAGCTCAGGTCTTGTAGCAAGGAAACGATTCATCTTTTTTTTCTTTTTAATTGAACACACTATATAATTAAGACCCAAGAATGAACTAACCAGGTGGGAGATAGTTATATGGACAAAATTTTTCTCTTTTTTTAAAGAAACATATATTTCCCCTGCAATTTCTTTTGTGACATTGCTTGTTAACTATGCCAGTAACCTCTTGGCTTCAGAACTTTCTCCTCTAATCCTTCTACTGTGGTTTTGGGCAACCCCCAAATGTTCTAGAAATATCTGACTCTTATTATTTTCTCTACCATACTTGAATTTCTCCCTTATTTCCCCTTTTTCTATTTTAGAATTGGCAGTTTCTCCTTTGGATATGCTTATGGACAGTTGGTGCAGCAAAAGCTACTGCCAGGGGTGGGATTCTACCAGTTTGCACCTATTCGCTAGACCCGGTTGTTAACTTCCAAGCAATCCAGAGAACCGGTTGTTAGAAGAAATTACTGGCCCAATCCTGTAAGGAAGGCAGGAAGGAAACATTCTGGTCTTGCTTACAGAAACTGCCTCTCCGTTAACCCTTATTACATTCTTGGCAGGACTGGACTTCCTGCCTCTGGAATTTCTCTGGAGTTTTTTTCCCCTCCTTTGCTGGTAATTTGCTTGTATGGAGTGACCATTCAAAGTTACAATGGCACTGAAAAAAGTGACTTATGACCATTTTTCACACTTATGACTGTTGCAGCATCCCCACAGTCATGAGAGGCCAGGCAATGAGATGCATGCTTCATGTGAGTGATATTGAGTTGGCCACACCCAGCCAATAACATGATGACCAAGCCATGTCCACCCACTCACATGACCACCAGGCCATGCCTACCACCTAAGTCACGCCCACAGAACCAGTTGTTAAAATTTTTGAATCCCACCCCTGGCTACTGCCATAGATTGCCTTTTATATATTAAAGTTTCGGTAATAAAACTAATACGTAATCAAATCTAAGCACATCAGTAGATTAACAGTATGTTATATAAGGACATATTTCCTTGAGATCATGAATAGCCACCCAGATTCAGCAAAACTGGTTTTTAACTAAATATGAAAACAGTTTAAGCTGTGTTCTTTGGGGTGGTAAGACATTGCTTTGAAAATGCTGAACCAAGAGTGTAAAAAAACAAAGATGCCTTAAAATTAGGGATTTGGAGATAATAGTGAGGATATCATAGACTGCGTTAAGAACTAGATGGTCATTCCTACCAGACAGAATAGGAAATATTGTTCCCTTAGGACAGTGATCAGCAACTCAAGCTACATACTTTGGGGCCTGAGAAACAAAGAAACGATGGATTTAAAACAGGGTTACCCTTGACAAGACTGAGAGAAATGGAAGAAAAGGAAAACAACAGATAAGATGGATGGGATGAAATATATCCTGAAATGGGAACATCCTTGGCAGAACCATAAATTATTACTAAAATAGGTCTGACAGTAAGCATTTGTCCATGTTGTGATTAGGATACCATCACAACTTCTCCAAGTAATTTGGTATGTTATAAACAGGGGTGGGATTCAGCCAGTTTAGACTGGTTGGGCAAAGCGCTTGCTCACCCAACTGGTTGTTACACTGGTTGAATCCCATCTCTGGTTATAAAGCAATTAGCTAAATAATTTATATCTGCATACAATTACTGGAAAAGTGCATATGTGAATCATTGATTTGGATGTAAGACAATAGAGAAGTTTAATTCTCTCCCATTCTTCAAACACTGTACAGGTATTGCTTGACTTACAGCAATTCATTTAGTGACCATTTGAAGTTACAAAGGCACTGAAAAAAGTGTCTTAAGATCATTTTTCACATTTATGACCATTGCTGCATCCCCATAGTCATGTGATTTACATTGGATGATTGACAACTGGTTCATATTTATGAAGGTTGCAAGTTCATGAGGGTCATGCAATTCCTTTAGTAACCTTCTGACAAGCCAGCCGCCAGTCTTTGTCAAGCTTGGTAACTTTAAGATGTGTGGACTTCAATTCTCAGAATATTGGCTGGGGAATTCTGGGAGTTGAAGTCCACACATTTTGAAGTTTACCTTGGTCTAGAAGTTGTGGAGCTTAAGCTGTGGAGAGCTGGAGGGGCACTAAGTGCAAACAGAATAAAGCTGTGTAACAACTGCACTTGGCAAAGAATTCCACCACGGTGCATATCAAGCTAGTGATGGGTCCCTTTTAAACAGAAGATTTGATTGCAAACTGAAACAAAACTTATCTTAAATCAGTGAAGGGGAGAGCTATGTGACCGATGCAGGGTTGCTTAATGTATGGAGATTTTCATACATTAAATTATAATAAAACTGTAACAGATTAAAAAATACCTGAAATGGCTGTTTAAACTATGAGGCCCTAAGGCAGTGGTGGCAAACCTTTTGGGGCTCTTGTGCCAAAAATTGTGTGCACGCAAGTGCGCGTGTGCTCACGTGCCAGCACCTAGAAGGCAATGCGCACACACCCCCATGCCCCATGCATGTGATTCCCCCCCCCCCGCTGTCCCCTTACCTGCACTGCACCTTCCATCTGATTTTTGGTCCATTTGAGGCCTTTTTAGGCCTGCCAGAGGATTGAGGGATTTGGCTTTGCAGGCCAAAAAATGGGCTATTTTGCCACTTCTGGTATTTCCAGAAATATAGGAAGTGATGAAATGGCCCTATTTTTTGCCCTGCAAAGCCTGCAGAGGCATCCCTCAAACCTCTGGCAGGCTGAAAAAGACCCGAAAATCAGCTGAGAGGCACGCACATGCACAGTGAGGTTCATGTGCTCACACAAATGGCTCTGCATGCCACCTGTGGCATGCGTGCCATAGGTTCGCCATCATGGCTCTAAGGCAAAGATGAGGAAAAATAGCCCCTTTATGACTTGTGGACTTCAACTCCCAGAATTCCTGAGCCAGCATGGGTTTTTAATGCCTTTATATAAACATGATTGTTACTAAATTCCAAAATACTTACAATCAAAGTATCTGGATAGGTAATTCCTCAATTTAAGATCCATTGCTTAGCGACCATTCTGAAGTTATGTTCGACCTCCAAGAATCATGGCTGGCTCAGGAATTCTGGAAGTTGAAGTCTACAAGTCATAAAATGGCCATTGTTCCCCACCCCTGCCCCTAAGCTGTAGCTTCAGGGGTGGGATTCAGCCAATTCAGACTGGTCCGAGTGAAGTGCGCGCTCACTGAACTGGTTGTTACATTGGCTGAATTCCACCACTGTGTAGCTTGCTTAGTTTAAAACAGTCTGGCACAGCTTTCTTTTCTAGCAAATGGAGAATGCAATTATATGTGTGTAGAAGATAAAGTTGATGAAGGACTTCAATGCTTTTGCAGTTAAACCACTCATACCAGCAAGGATATTTCTCCCAGTGGCCATAGACTAAAAAAAAAAAAATGAAAAAAAAATGTAAGGAACTTCTGTGAGTTTCCTCTTTTCTAAAACTGCCAAAAACTAAACATGATTTCCAAGGGGACACTTCCTCGGTTCTAAATTATTCCTGGAGTGTTGATTATTTTAATTGCTCGTTAGGAGCCTTATCTGCTAAACAAACTAAATGATTGTCTTTGGGGTTTGGTATCCTGGGTCTCCCAATTAAAAGTAATCAGAGCAGAGGACTCCCCCCGCTGAGACCAAATAAGAAGTGCGTTGAAATGTAGCATCTTGAAACTGGGCAATGAAACTGGGCTGCTGTTTTCATTGCTGCTGGACATCAAGACTTTATGGGGATGGATGTCCAGTGCACCTTCTAGACAGTTCTAACAAAAGCTGGAATGTGGAAATATGCTGTGGGTGACTTAATTCAACATCACATTTAAATTGCATTTCATGTTTTAAGACAAACTCTTCTTGGATAATATTATGGCTAATAACGATGACAGAAAGAATACAATAAATCCCAACGAACTGATGTTCTCCTAGCATATGTCAGTTTGATTCTTAAGATTCCTGAGCATGGTTAAGGATTATGGAACTTGAAGTCTACCACTCTTGGAAGCACTAGATTCGGGGTAAATTTACTAGGATAAGCAAATATACCTAAGAGTGCATATTAATCCGAACGGGGTTTAGAGGAATATTTTATCTCTGGAATTTTCAGACCTTAAAAATGCCTTGGTTTAGAATCAAGACACAGAAATGTTAGACATAGGGGTGTCCAACCTTGTTAACTTTAAGACTGGGACAAGGTCATAAAGTGGGGCAAAATGTTGGACTTAGTTATGGCCATAAGCCAAGGACTATCTGTAATTTGCCTCCCCCTCACTTTCCATGAAAAAGAGAAGCATTAGTAATAGCGTCTGCAAAACCACAATTAAATTGAAGACATGAGAGCCAGGAGACAAAAGAACCTTGATGACTAGATTCAGCATATGGGCAAAGCAGGGGTTTCAAATGTGCAAAGACATCCCAGTTGTATTCTGAAGCCCAACACCTCCCAAATTCTAACTGTGCATCGTGCAAAGGTGCATGTCCTGCAAGTGGATTGGTCAATCCAACTTCCTGTTTGATGCTTTGTAGTTTTGAGTCCCCCAAACCAGAATGTTAGCATTCACAGACATATGACTGCCACAGCTAGTTGTGGCCTGCCAGTGGCCAGCAGAGCGGACAGCACATTTGGACAGTGAGAAAGTTGTGGAGGAACATGGGCCAGTCCTGGAGTCTGGGGAAGGCTCTGATGAGTGCTCTGTGTCAGAGGCAGAGATGGGGCCAGGGCCATCTGACAGTTATCAGCTGCCTTCAGAGTTGGAGATCAGTGAGGCAGAACAGCTGGAGCCTATTCCCAGTGTGTGCATGCACAGAACTGCCAGAAGAAGGGAACAGCTGGTCGACTTGGGAGTAAAGGCTCAGGTGGATGGTGAATGGCCCTTCCCATAGGAAATAAAAGAGGAGCTTAGGGGGAGTGGGAGACAATTAGTTCATTTTGGGTGAAGCTCTGTTCCTGCATTCTTGTTAAGTATTGTGGCATCTGAAAGATATTGGCCTGGCCCAGTCTCCAAGCCTGATAAAGGTCTGTAATTGTGAAATTTCATGAAAGACTGTTTGCTGGGACTTTGCTGGAAAGGAATTCACTGTCAATTAAATAAAAGGGGTTTTATCAGGAGAAGGACTTGGGTTCATGCTATTGGAGAAGCCTAGATCAGAACAGAGCTATACAACTTGTCAACAAATGCTAGACACATACGTTCTGTCATGGTATCATCATGCAATGCCGGAGAAGTTTACCTGAGCCTACTGATTATCTTGCTAGATTGGCCAAGCAAAATGGATAACAATAGCAATCGTGCTTAGATTTATATACTGCTTTATAGTGCTTTACAGCCCTCTCTGAGCAGTTTACAGAGTCAGCATATTGCTCCCAACAATTGCCCCCAGCATTTTACTGAACTTGAAAGGATAGAAAACTGAGTCAATTTTGAGCCAGTCAGCATCAAACTCCTGGCTGTGGGCATAGTTAGCCTGCAATGCTGCATTCTAACAACTGTGCCACCATAGGTCTTCCTGTGTTTGGCTGAGAAGGAGTTTGGTAGTCTTAGTGTTTAAGCGTGCCATCGTGCCTACCGTCCCTGTCCCATTGTTTCTTTTATTTTATTTTTATATGTATCCATTTCATGTTTATACACTGCTCAAAAAAATAAAGGGAACACACAAAAAAAACATCCTAGATCTGAATGAATGAAATATTCTTATTAAATACTTTGTTCATCACATAGTTGAATGTGCTAACAACAAAAATCACACAAAAATTATCAATGGAAATCAAATTTAGCAACCCATGGAGGTCTGGATTTGGAGTTACACT
>BHFT01058440.1:0-17835 GCA_004320025.1 Laticauda laticaudata
ATGAACCAATCCAATACTGGTCTTTCTAGCCAATCAGATTGCATTGTTTGGAGTATACCATTCTATACAGAACAGTAAATATGGTAAAAAGCGAATTTCAGAAGATTCCATCTTCATATGTAAAACATGGAGAATATTGTTGGGCTTGCCAGGTCCTTAAAGAGTTTCTGAAAAGACAGGAGACATTGGTTTCTCCATCTCTTCAACCAAGGGGTGAGATCCAACCAGTGTAACTACTGGTTCAGTGATTTATGATTTGCTAAAATGGTAAATTTAGCAAATGCTGTTAGAAAATTTCTCCCTCTAGGTTGGATCTCTTTTTAACAAGCTTCCACTCATTATTCCCTGTCCTGCTCTCTGTTGCTTTGGAGAACAAGTCAATTCCCTCTTCTCTGTGATAGTCCCTCAAGTACTGGAAGACAGTTTTCATGCCCCCCCCCCAGTCCTTCTCTTAAGTAGGCTAACTCCCTCAACTCACAACTCACAGTGTTACAGAATTGCTTCTGTTAACACTGTGAGGAAAAAAAATAACTATGGAACACCATGAGGAATTAGACTCAAGTTTAAGCACTTATGCTTGAACTTTAGAAGGGGACTTGATAATTCTTAAGTCATCAAGAAAAAGTACGAAGAGGAGGTAGATTATCTATAACTCATATGGTTAACTTTACCTCACTTAAGAGATGATGATGATGATGATGATGATGATGATGATGATGATGATGATGGCAAACTACCTTTCCTCTAGAAGCTCAAATCAGTTGAATTTACATATTTGGTCATCATCATATTAATAATCAAACATAGTCTGATTTAAGAAACAATAACTGCCCCAAACCACTTCTTCTGTGTGGTCAAATGGGAGCTCAAACCTAGCTCTCCCCAGTACCAATCAAATATTCTTAACATGAAAAACTCCATCTCATTTCACTGTCCCTCTAGTAAGTAAAACGTAGGCGTAAAAATGTTCTTTTCAGTGTACTTCAGGGATTACTTCATTAGGCATGAGTGAAGACATCTGGTGTCCATACTTCTGGATGGGTGAATTCACTGAGTATTTATTGTCACAAGCTATCATTGAAAGAGGCGTACGAAGATGGGACCAGCTAGCATGATAACTTTGTCTAAGATACTGCCTTGTTCTTGACATCTACCCACTGATATGCCACACACTTTCTGTGGGAATCAATAGCCTAAAAGCACAAAGGAATAATTAGCCCCAAAACACAAAAGACTATTTATCCTAGGTGACAATAATTCTACATCTATTCTCTTATTAAATGTATTGCCTTGAGAAAAGCACTGAAATAAACCTCATTATAAATAGAAACAAACATGTGGAAAGCTAGGCCTCACGCCAGCAGTCAGCCTGTTCAGCAAATACTGGAGCTGTGGCACCGAGAAGCCAAGATTAATACTATTACAAAAGTCTACCTATCTTCTGCCCATGTGTCTTTCCTTCCTTCCTTCCTTCCTTCTCATTACCATCTCCCTCCCTCCCTCCCTCCTTCCTTCCTTACTTACTTACTTGTCATTCCCATCTCTTTCCTTCCTTCCTTCTTTCCTTCCTTCCTTCCTTCCTTCCTTCCTTCTTTCCTTCCTTCTTTCCTTCCTTCCTTTCTTCTGATTCCCATCTCTTTCCTTCCTTACTTGTCATTCCCATCTCTTTCCTTCCTTCCTTCCTTCCTTCCTTCCTTCCTTCCTTCCTTCCTTCCTTCCTTCCTTCCTTCCTTTCTTCCTTCTCATTCCCATCNTCCTTCCTTCCTTCCTTCCTTCCTTCCTTCCTTCCTTCCTTCCTTCCTTCCTTCCTTCCTTCCTTTCTTCCTTCTCATTCCCATCTCCTTCCTTCCTTCTTATTCCCATCTCCAAGCTTCCTTCCTTCCTTCCCTCCCTTTTACAAGGACAGCCAGTGCTTACCAAAACAGAGAGACAACTCAAGAGCAGAGAAATAATCAGCAGCCTGGAAGATGACTGCCCTATAACCTGAGAAAAATGGGCTTGCCTTGAACTTGGACTTTTCAAGTCATACACCAGTTTGTTAACTATTGCATCTACAGCTGCCTAGAATTGAACCATAGAGAGCAGAGATTCCACAGAGCAGTGTTTCTCAATCTTAGCAACTTTAAGAACTGTGGACTTCAACTCCCAGAATGCTCCAGCCAGTTGCCAAGATTAAGAAATATTACAGTAGAGTATCTTGGCTCCAGGTCTTTTCCTTCTTGTCCCTTTCTGACCTCCTTTTAGGCAGGCAGGCAATCACTGAGCCAATCATTAATGTTCAATAGCTGCCATTGTTTCTCTGTGGAAAGCCTTGGAGTCTGCTGCCACAGATCATTATAATGATATTGTTGGGCACACAGCAAAGCCAGCAGTTCTCAGTTTTCTAGTCCCTTGGGTGTGCCAGAATTGGCTGCAGAACACAGAAAGAATTCTTCCCAAAACAGCTCTCTCAGCTGCCAGGTGGAAGAAGTTGCTAAAGGGAGGGTAACTTCCAACAGGTTGTTTTGTCAGTGTTGAATGCAACTCTCTTAAATAGTTACTCAAGTTCCCACCCTATGTTTTTTTTTCTCCCTTCATAATTACGCTTTGGCAATGACTCTTTAAAATTAGCAGATGCCACGTGCAGACATACCTGCTTAGGAGACAGGTAGGAGTGACCCATCAGGTATGTTGGAGACAGTTGATAAGAAACTGCAATTGTGTTGAAACAGTGCTGCGTGAAATCAACTTGATATACTGAGGAGAAATGATTGTGTGAAACCATCTTGCCCCACCAGTGGTGGGATTCAAAACAATTTACTACCAGTTCTGAGGGCATGGCTTGTTGGGCGTGGCAGAGGAAGGAAACTGCAAAGTCTCCATTCCTTACCCACCCCACTAACCTGCTTTCCAGCTCTGTTCTCCTGTGCAGAGCAACAAAAGAAGAACCAGCCGATCCGCTGGGACTCAGAAGGCAGAGAATAGATGAGGCCGGGCCCAGTCAGAGTTGGTATTTGCCAGTCATCTGAACTACACAAAATTTCCACTACTGGTTCTCCAGAACTGGTCTGAACCTGCTGAATACCCACCTCTTCCTCTCTCCTTGCTTAGTTTCCATCCATTGCTTCTTGTCCTGCCATCAGGTGCTTTGCAGAATAATAACGCAGGTAAAAATACAATGAATATATAAGAAAACAAAACAAGCCTTTTCAGACTGCACTAGTCCACATTATATTATCAGAGGTAGTATTCAGCAGGTTCTGACCAGTCCTGGAGAACTGGTACCGGAAATTTTGAGTAGTTTGGAGAACCGGCAAATCCTACCTCTGACTGGAGATTTTACAGTATCCTTCCGCTGCCAGGCCCACCAAGCCATGCCCACAGAACCAGTAGTAAAAAAATTTGAATCCCACCACTGTATATCATGTCCATCTTTACATTAGAACCATGTAAAACACATATTTGTAATGTTTCTCCAACATCTTAGGAAGCCTTCTGAGATGAGCAGGCCATATTTACAAAAATTAGCCAAGAACCTCAACTCAGTCCATATTTCACGGATACTGAAAGCCTTTCTTAAAAGCCACACACTTTTATGCCAAGAAGCTCCTCAGATTTAAAACAATGTACACACACACAAAAATCTATTCAAACGAAACTTTCCACTGCCAGCCAAAATAATACCCCGCAGCCTTTTATCTGTGCCATAATGGTCAAGTTACATGAAAAGCAAGAATTTGCCTAGAAATGTCATATTAATGCATTTTGACTTGATTATTTTCTGAAAATATATCATTTCACTTCTTACTCTAGAGAGGGAGGGCTTGGAACAAAAAAATCGGGTGGGGGATTGTGGTAGAGAGAAATTCCAATATTTTTTTTAAGCACCTGCCTGTTAAGAAAATCAAGATTTGGGTCCAGGAAAGTGTGCGTTTGTTAGAATAAGAATAGAGTAGAATAATTAACTTTATTATCACTTTAAATGTACACAAATCAATCGGCATACATTAAAATGAAATTTTGTTGCATACTCAATTACTCTCTTTTGCAGGGACATTCCTGGGGGAAAATCAAGATGGATCCATGCCTGTATAATCAAAGCCCTGTCCCTTTTCTGCCATCTTAACTTTTTAAAAACTTTTCCCACAAATGCTGTCTCTACATTAATTGTAAAATCTATACATTGAACATGTCATGTATAAAATAGTCATATATGAATATGTCTTACTCCAGCCCATTAGTACATAACCCATGTAATACAGCCTCTGTTATATGGATGCCAAAGAAACCATAGACCATGTTCTCAAATTCTATAGAGTTTTCCCTACCATCTTATATCATGAGAACACATGAAGCCAACTCTCATGACCAAAAAGGTTAATCTCTTCAGCATTGCTTTTTTATATAATAAGTTTTTTTTTTATACAATCATTCCAGTTGAACAGTGTGTTGTCTGGATTCAAGTATCTTTGTTAAACAATAATCAAAATTATAACATTCTTCATTACCCATTAATTCTACATATTTTATATAGTAATATCCATCTATTAATTATACTAATTAATTATACAATATTAACATGTTAATCATCATATTAACTTATCATTTTTAACACATCATCTTTATTTTGTTTCCCTATTTCTAACTTCCATTTCTATTTTTTAACCATTGATAGAATAAATCCCATAATATAATTTGCTCTTTCTCTTTAATTGCTAATGTTAATCTATTCATTTCCGCACATTCTATTATTTTCCTAATCACATTCTCATCTGTAGGTATCTCTTCCCTCTTCCAATTTTGTGCAAATACAATTCTCGCCGTAGTCAATATATGAATAAATATGCATTTTTCTTACTATATACTTTGGGTATAATCCCCAATAGAAATATTTCTGGTTTTAAATCAATATGTTGCATTGCTAAACTATAGTATTTGCTACCCAGGATGGATGCATTAAAAAGAGATTAGACAAAGTGGTTAAATTAATCAATGGCTGCAATAGCGATGACTAGATGTAGACAATATAAATATCACTGCTGGTGAATAGCAGTTGAGAAAGGATCAGGATTGATGTCTTACTCAAACATAGTATGACCTTTGTGGATATTTAATCTGCATGATCCAATCTGGGTCGGTCACCAGGACCAGAGGTTCAGTCTTCTGGTAGTTCCCTGAAGATAGGTTCTAGCACAGGATTGGAATTTAAGTCCAATCATTAGGAGGTCCATGATTTGCCAATTCTGGGTCTGAAAGAGACCAATCCAGGAAGCTTTGAATCTGTAATTCAGTGTCCCTTAAATTAATAAAGTGATTTGTGGAAGAGCCCACTGTACAAAAATTGAGAAGGACATTTGCCCCATCTCTCTGTTGTCCTTTGAGTCTATGTGGTGTAATAGGTAGAAATTTGTTCTAGGACTATGGAAGCCTAAAACCCTCATCAACAATGAAGCTCATTAGATGACCTTATTTTAAACTGAATCTCCCATGTAACAAAGATAAAATGAAAAAAATAAGGAAACTAGGGACACTATTTTGAGCTTTTTGGAGGAAAATAATGTGTGAATAGTATTCAGATTGGCTCCAGTAATCATGACTGGATCCATCAAGTTAGCTTGATGAAGCTAACCATGCTTCAACTGAATTGGATGAAGGTGAAACAACACCTCCTTTTCCTAGAGATTCTCTTAAGATTGATGAGGCTTTGAATAGAAATAGAGACCAGTTTTCTTTTGAGGGGATCCGAATGAACCAAGTTGCCAGACTGCAAGAATTTGGGAAAGAAGAAAAAGAGGAAATCACTACTCAATATGAAATTTTATAATCTTGAATTCTCTCCCCACCACTATTTGGCTGATACTTCAGAGTCTCATCTTGCAAAATGTTAATATCTTTCATTCCCAGAGTGGATATATCAGACTAATATCTCTGGTAATTCTGAGATATAATACATCTAAGGGATGCAAAGTTGGAGAAAGTTGGTTTAAACTTTAAGAAATTTTTCCACAACTTAGGTATTGTCCCATACTTCTCAGTAGATGCAGTTCAGGCCAAAAGAACCATCCCTGCTTATGAGGTCCACTAAGCTTTATGGAACTTCATGTATGATTGAAGCCTTACTCATAATGATATTAAAAAAAACTGGCATGCTTTAAGCAAGTCAAGAATGACTCTTTTAGGAATTATTTAAGTACAGGGAGATTATTTTTGTATACTTTTTTCATTGGCATAATTTCTGTGTTTCTCTGGGACAATAGCTAAGGAAATGATCTATTCTACAGGCCAACATCAACAGAAATCTTATAACTTTGAGAATGGAACAATCTAGTGACAGAATCATTTCAGGAATCTACTAAGTCTTTAAATAAATCTGCAAGTAAGTTTCTTCTTAGAAACACTTTTGTCTGAGGATCTTTCCACACTGGTTTTCTTCAAGAGATACATCAGCCTTCCATAGAAATAAACTTCAACAGCCAAATATCTAAAAATAAAAACTCAGTTGCCTATAATGGTGTTCTTTTAATATTTTGTATCAACATCTTCTGCTTAAATCCCCATTCCAGGAAATATCTGTGGCATACTAATTTGATTAAATATCCTTTTTTCCTGCATTATCTACAAAAATCTCATAAGGATTAGCTCCATACTTCAGCTGTTTGTAAAAGTGCTGTTGAAAATACAAGTTCACCTGTACAGGGTTTTCTTCATCAAACCACATTTAGGGATACTGGTGCCCTATTAATAACTTCCATTATTGACATTAAAATCCAATATGTGTGAAAACCCCTGGGTTCAAACTGCATAAACCTTCAGTTTAGGTTCATAAAAGATTCACACAACTTTTTATTCTATTCTTGTAAAACAGTGCTTAAAAGTTATGAATAATTGTCACAATCACTTGGGGAATGTAGTCAGGGAGAACATAAACTTGGTGCTTTCACACATTAGAGTTGGATAGCCATGCTGAGAGGGGAAGGACAAGTTTTCCATAGGTTTAAATCAAGAAAGTAAAAGTAAAAAGACAATACTAAGATAAAACTGAAATCAGAGTAAAGGTGAAGAAATAAAAAAAATAGCCTTCAGTCTGAAGCACCTTTATACAATTTATTATTTCTACAGTACTTTTCAGGTGAAAAATACTTAATGAAGTATTTGTTAAATATTTTGCTTAGTTACAGAATTAGGTAATCCATAATCCCATTGAAAAGACAAAAAGAAGACTGGTTTTCAATTAAATTTTAGATTCAGACTGAGTGATAAAACAGATATGTATATACTTCATGTGTTGAAATTTATATCTCCAATAACTGAAGCAGCGATGTTGAGGCCATGCAAACCATAGGCATCAAGAGATCAACCTTTCTTCAACCTTGTTTCTTCCTGGACTTTAACCATCATAATCCACCACCATCACCCCCCCAAAAAAATGCCAATTATGTTAAAAATATTTGGATAACATCTACTTAAGGAAAGTTAGATAGGTTTGTAGATAAACATTGGTAGATTTACCAATCATCTAATTTTGGCCTCATGAAACACATAAAGATCACATTTCCAAAGAAATCCCATCCCATTGCTCAAAAACATACAGTACATGAGAAGGGAAGGTATGATTCATATAATAATACATGCATGAAAATAAGATCAGAAAAAAGTTATGTCTTCTTGGTAGTAGGGATGAAAAATTGGTTAGAAGACAAGACATCAAAGGATGATTATTATACCATGTTTGTTTCTCAAGACTTCAGCTAAAACTTTTCAGAAGAAATATGCAATAAATAATAGTTTGAAAGGAGGAGGAACAGTGGAATTATATCACAATACCAGTTGCACCTTTGACTGGATATGAAATTATTTTCTACTGTAGAGTTCCCAAAGACATTACCTGTTGTTGCTCAATGGTGGGATTCAAAATTTTTAACTACCGGTTCTGTGGATGTGGCTTGGTGGGCGTGGCAGGGGAAGGATACTGCAAAATCCCCATTCCCTCCCCACTCCTGGGGAAAGGAAACTGCAAAATCCAATTCTCTCCCCACCCCGCTATCCTGCTTTCCAGCTCTGTTCTCCTGTGCAGGGCAACAAAAGAAGACCCAGCCAATCAGCTGGGACTCAGGAAGCAGAGAATAGATGAGGGTGTGGCCTGTCAGAGGTGGTATTTGCCGGTTCTCTGAACTACTCAAAAATTCCGCTACCGGTTCTCCAGAATTGGTCAGAACCTGCTGAATACCACCTCTGCTGTTGCTAATGGATAGCTACAAAAATCTAGTTGATCAATAGCTGATAACAAAGATTAGAGATTTTTTTAAGAAGCAGCCCATATTTTATAGCACTAGCTAATGTTTCATAATGAAACTCTAGGTAATGACAATTAATTAAAATTCTATTGTAATGTAATTTTTTTAATTAATTATTTTTTAATTTAGGATTTGGAAAATATTAAGATATTTTATATACAAGTTGCACATTTAATCAAATTGCTTAAAATATAATTAGCTAATTCCTGCAGTACACTTATTGCGATCAGCCACTAATCAGTCAATTCTTACTGGAGTTCTGGTAGCAAATGCTAACAGAAATCAGGTGACCTTTGACCTGATTGACCTCATTGATCTTCAGTCTTATTTATGACTGAGACAACTTCTGTTTGGATTGAATCCTCACCATCAAAACTAGCAGACTAACCAATTAAATCATTTTTGGTTTTCCTATATTTACTACCCTCTTCATTGGTCCAAACTTAATGATTTGGTTTGACTGCAGTACTGCAAGCAACTTCTGCTGACTGCTGGCTGCCTGCAATTTGGCAGATCAAATCTCATGAGGCTCAAGGTTAACTCAGGCTTCCATCCTTTTGAGGGGGGTAAAATGAGGATCCAAATAGTTAGAGACAATATCCTGACTCTGTCAACCGCTTAGAGAGGACTGTAAAGCACTCTAAAAGAGTATATAAGTCTCAGTGCTATTGCTATTGTGAGAAGAGACCAATATGTCTGATTCCATTGAGAAAGCTGTAGCCAAGTGGCCACTGTGCTTCAGCCCAATATCCTTTAAAGTGTTTACTCTTTCATTTTCTTATGATTCTTTCGAGAGAGTTGGATACAGGACATGGATTTCAAACAGAGACAGTCTGTCCATGTTCTAAGTCCAGCTCACTGTAAAGAACCTTTAGATGCTTCAGAAGCTATGGGGAGCAGAATGAAAAGTAATTACTGAGTGCCATAGAAGTGTGTGGAGATATACAAATGGATAGTATAAAAAAGAATGGTTGGTTAGAGAAGTGACAAAGTGGAAGAAGAAAATCCATATCACAAAATGACTGCTACAAAAAGTGAGCCTTGGGACAACAATTGTTCATGAATATTGTTAAGAGCGTAATGGTACAGTGGTTAGAATGCAGTATTTCAGACTAATTCTGCCAACTGCCAGCAGTTCGACCCTGACTGGCTCAAGGTTGACTCAGCCTTCCATCCTTCCAAGGTAAAAATGTGGAATATTTATTAATAAATATTTTTAACAGAGAAAATGTTGCAAAATGTTCTATGCAAAGAGATCAAGCAATAGTTAAGATTAAAAGAGAATATACAGAGCAGGATTTGATGAAAATTAAAGAAAATAGTTAGGAAGTGGATGAAGAGAATGAAATAATGGAATTGAATTTTTAAAAGGACTACATAGGTTTTAGAGACATATGCGGGAACAGAAAAAGAATGAAACTGCTTTTACTACAAACCAAAAGAAGTAGAAGATGGTGTGAAAACCCTTGTTGAAAAAACAAAGGTTGCAGGTGTAAATATAACTGGAAAACTTTAAATGGTGAGTGTGATTTGCTTATGGGATAGCTGTGTTTCATGATTTTACAGTATAAAATTGCATCTGTGCCTGGCTATTGAAAAAAATGTTATTATTGTTCTCTTACACAAAGAGAAAGGTAGTATCATGCCCTTATCAGAGTCTGAATCTGAGGAGGAAGCTGGACAGCTGACAGGGAATGGGAGTATGGCTCCGTGGCTGTGGAGGAGGTTGGGGAAGGGCAAAGTCTGGTTGGGCAGGACAGGGAAGAGATAGAACAAGGGAGAGGGAGTTCAGAGGAAGAACCAGGCTCACCCCCTCTTCATCCTAGGGCACGCAGGGAGAAATAGAGAAGAGAGCAATGTGGGTTGCATGGCTTACGGGGAAGGAAAGGGCCCTGATTTCTTTCATTAGCCACTCATGTTTTGGACTTAAGTTTCTGCAGTCAAAGGCTGTTCCTGAGAGAGTTTTTCTCCAGCCAGAAGGTGGACATTGGGGCAAAGTTGGAGATAATAAAGGGACTCTTATTGTTTATCTGACTGTGTTGCCTTTGTGCCATGCCCCGGGTCATTACAGGTAGCAGGTGAGAATGCAAAAATTACAGGGGAATAAATTAAATGTGCTTGGGAGGATGTTTGCCAGAATTTGAACAAAAACATATGAGATGACAACGAGCAAAATTTGGGAAACACAACATGGCTTTATTCCAGGGCGGAGTATACACAGATCCAATTTTTGCTTTTCAGCTAGTCTCTGAGAAATATACAAATGTGGAAAAAAAAGTTTATTGTGTGTTTGCTGATTTAGAGAAAGTTTACAATAAAGTGCATGAACTTGAATTATGGAATTCCATGCATGAATTGGAGGTGGGTTGATGAATGTGATAAGAGCAGTGTATAATCTGTAAAGCATCTGTGAGACTCACTAGAATGTTTGGCAAACGGTCAGCCTTGAGCAGGGAGGATATATGATGTCCTCTTGATTATTTATGGAAAAATGAAAAAGAAATGTTTTCTAGATGAAAATATGGATGCATACGCTCATTTGTATGGCAATGATGTCATGTTGCTCACTGAGGTTGCAGATTTCATGAATTGTACGATTCTGTAAAGTATATGGAACTGCAAATCAATGTATTAATTTTATTAATGTACTAATTTTCAAGAGAAAATAAGGTGAAATATTGGTGGGCCATAATATGAATTTGTTTGGGTTTTGCTTAGCACTTTTTATTTTATTTATTTAACTAGAGAATTTATATGGTTTTCTACTAACTCTCAGTGACTCTGGGTGGTTTACTTTTTTTAAGGCAATATACAAACAGTAAAAACACACAGATAAATGGATGGATAGATAGATCGATAGATAGACAGACAGACAGACAGACAGATAGATGAGAGAAACAGAGAGAGAGAGGGATATGATGATGATAATAGATTAGGTAGATATTAGACAGATGATAAATGATAGAGAGATAATAAATAAATAGATAGATAGATGGTAGATAAAGGATAGATGATAGGTGTAGGTGTGGATGGGTGTGGATAAGAGAGAGAGAGAGAAGTGATAGACAGACAGACAGACAGACAGACAGACAGATAGATAGATCTTTCCTTTGTTTTGTAAATATATCTATGGATATAATGGTCACGTGTAGCTGTAGCCTCAGGAACATTGCTGCCTTGGAACTATGTGTGATTCCAACCAGTTATGGTCATTTGACTATAAAACCATTGATTACTGCAGGTGGGAATCCAGTACAGAAAAATAATACTGATTGCTGGTCTCCCTCTCCCAATGAATTGTAATGAGGATAATTTATGAGGCAAAGCTCCAAGAAATATGTTACAGCTCAGCTCTGTCCTTCATCAAAACCCCGCCTTAGATGAGAAGCAACATGACTCTCTTTTGTTCCTAACCCTAAGACAGTATGTTCTCCTTCCTATCACCCTTCCTCTTCTCCCTTCCTTTTGTGGCTGTCACATTTTCTCTGGATCTGTTGTAGGAAGAAAGCCTGCCTATAAATGGAGCTAATAAATCCTCTGGCTCCTATGATCTGAAAGGAAGATCAGGCATAGCATAAATCTTCCCTTATCATGTTGAATTTTACCCACAGTACAGTCCAACAGAAGATAGAATTTTGCTTCTTTAAAGAAGAGATGTGGCATGGACAATTCCTTGGTTTTATTGAGTTTCATTTCTGGCCAAAAGCAACTCTTTTTTTTTTCAACATGGAAGCCAAACTATTCTTGGAATTTTCCATATTCCAAGGCGCCATGACGAGTTGCCTTGTTTTTCTTCTTTTGTAGCATCCCTACAATCTGCTCCTGCTGATTTTCGAGATATTCCACTAAAAGCAAGAAATACAATCCTAGATCACAGGCACTCCTCTTGCCTCTGAGGGTGAAAATATCCCTTCTTTCTCCACAAAAGAACATTGTGTTATTTCCAATTAAATTTACCTTGCACGATAAGAAATGGAATTCCAAACACCCAAGGATTCCAGAGTAGCAGGAACGTTCTCATAATTGAATATATCCCAATGAAAAGGAGACAATGGATAAGTGCAGCTTGACAGCTCTGTGGGAATCTTCTGAAATTCTCATGACTTGTTATTCACAAAACCTATGCAAACGTTATTCACAAAACCTATGCTCGATACCTCTCTTATTAATACAGATAATCCCCAATTTATGACCATAACTGAGCTCAAAATTTCTTTTCCCTAACCCTTATTCTAAGTGAGTCATTTGTTAAGTGAATTTTGCCCCATGTTATGACCTTTCTTGTCGCAGTTGTTTAGTGAATCCCTGTAGTTGTTCAGTTAGTAACATGATTGTTAAATGAGTCAGGCTTCCCCGATCGACTTTCCTTGACAGAAGATCACAAAAGCTGATCAAGTCAGTTGCCAAGTGTCTGAATTTTGATCATGTGACCATGGGAATGCTGCAACGGTCGTGTCAAAAATAGTCATAAGTCAGCTGTGTCAACAATTGGACATTAGATGGATCACCAGGCCTCCTCAAATATAACTCACGGTTATGTCGAGATCCATCTAATGTCCAATTCTTTGCACAGCTGACTTCATAGTGTAAAAGAGTAGTGATCTTTCATCCCACAATGAAGGAGCAAGGGGGTGAGGCACCAGCCCGCTGCTGGGGTCCAAGCAAGAGTGAAGGAACCTCCCCCAACCCCACCAAAGGTCAATTCAATCACCAATCAGTATTATAGATGTGACCACATGACATGAACTACATTTCCCAGGATATATTAACTACATTTATCATGAGGCATTCCCTTAAGGGGACAGCTCCCAATTCTAATTTAACTAACTCAATTCTGATTACCTATATACTGTCTGGACAGCACAGTGTTTAATTCTCTCTTATTCCAGATGCTTTGTCTCACCCACACCCAACACCTCCTACACATCCCAATATCTCGAATTAGCCCTCTTTCCAAAAGTATCACAAAGGAAGACTTAACATATAGCTTGTTGCTTGGTAAATAGTCCCAGCTTTCCTCAATTGTCCAAATGTGCTGGTTGGAATTATGGCCAAAGTCTTTGATGGCTGAGAATTACAAAAATTGCAGTTGGATGCTTTGGAAAGTAGCAGCATGGAAAGGGCTAATATATACTAAGGCAGCTTAATTTGGGACAGTTTTTTTTAAACAAATGGGACTGGTGTGATAGCACATAATATCAAAATTGGGAATATCCAGGTTCAAATCCCTGTTCTGCCATAAAGTTCACAACATAATCTTGGGTATTAATCAAATGTCACTGCATGTTTGTTGGTTAGCCATATAAATTTGTTTAATAAATGAATCCAGTTTAATGTAAACAAAAATGCAATGAATGTTTGTTTAACTGGTTGCAATTATCATTATTATTAGACTTAGTAATTTTTCCCATTTGTCATATAAATAGCAGTAGTGGTGCTTTATAGAACTCTCTGGACAGTTTACAGTGTCAGCACATTTCCCCCAACAGTCTGAGTCCTCATTTTATCAAACTCAGAAGGATGGAAAGCAGAGTCCATGCTTGAGCCCCATTAGGACTGAACACCAGACTATGGACAGAGTTCACCTGTATCACTGCATTCTACCCACTGCGCCACCAGCAATAAAAAACTGATGTTTTTCAAAATAAACAGAACCGTTTGGTTCTGCATCTCCCTCCTTGCTATTCCTAACCCTTAAACCTGGAAATGTGACTGGAAGTTACCAAGCCCAAAATACTAGGAGGAACCAAGCTAAGAATGTTTTGGAAGTTGGAGACAAATAAATAAAGTGACATGTGAAGACATATGGCCTACTGGCCAATAACCAACAGTGGTGAATAGTTAGTGATTATTTATGTTAAGAACATCATTACAATACCCTAGTGGTTGCTTATGTCATATTACCTCAACTTTGATGGCACATTCTGTCTGTCTATCTATCATCCATCCATCCATCCATCCATCCATGCATGCATGCATGCATGCATGCATGCATCCATCCATCCATCCATCCATCCATCCATCCATCCATCTATCTATCTATCTATCTATCTATCTATCTATCCTATCCTCTGAAAATATGCTATGATGACAGAGAAATGCAGGAGAAGGAAGCCAACTAGCTCCCTCCTGCACTAAACTCATATGATGTCATAAGCATGTACGGTAGTGCTTTTCAACTTTGGCAACTTGGACTTCATTGGTGAACATAGCTGGCTAGGGAATTGTGGGAGTTGAAATCCATACATCTTCAAGTTGCAAAGGTTGAGAAACACTGCTATAAGATATTTGAACTCCACAGCTATGAATTCTTCAATATAAGACCCTAAGCTTCTTATTACTTTATTTTCTGTAGAAAAATAAATGCCTTTTGTTCTCAAATTAGCATTAGTGCTTTTCCTCCTCCTCCTCCTCCTCCTCCTCCTCCTCCTCCTCCATCTGTGGTGGCCTTAGCTATTGTTAATTGATGTTGTTCTAGTGTATCTTTGATGTTGTATCTCCATCTTCTTCTAGTTCTGTCTCATGTTTTTTTGACCTTCTCTTTTTGTTTAGCATTAGTTAATATGACACTTACGTCAAAAGTTACTTTTGACTTAAGCAAAGCTAACCAATAGTCTATCCAGCAAGCCACTCTGTACAAGTCAGCTAGAAGAAATATATCTGCTGATCATACATATTAAAAAATACAATTAAGTGAGAAAAGGGTGGGAAAGTTCATACGGAGTCTTGCATTTCAGATGGATCTTGAACTCTTGTTGCTTTGAAGTGTGTCAGACATTCCTTGATATCTTTCACTGCATAAGATGCCGTATGTCTGTTTCTGATTAGATAGTTGACATAAAAGTATGCTAAACAAATACCAGTCTCTTAAAATAAACTGTAGAGGTCTATGAACTTTGCAGAATGCATGTAAGAAGTCTTTCTTCAGTGAAAGATCATTCTGTGAAAAATCAGGTATTTGGCAGGATTGTGCGTGTGTATCAATTCAGCATCAAAGGAATTTTTTTAAAAAATGGAAAATATTATTTAGATGACTTTTAGGCATCTCTTAAAATGACAGCTTTCCTCTAAGGCAAAAAAAACCACAAACCGTCTTAAATCCATCACAGATACTTTAATCATGTTATCCGTGAATCCAATTGCAAAAGACACGGTCAGATGTATTACGCAAATATCAGGGACACACCTGGAAACTTACAGCTAATTCTAGAAAGTCATTTTCATTCTACGGGGGTCAGTAATATAATCTCATCCATAGGAAAGGATTTTACAGGCCACCTATTACAGCATCATCTATACCTACCATCTCCATTATCTCAAAATGGACTAATATTATATGACAAGGAATTCTGGAAATCCAATGCAATTGGAGGACAATAGGTTAGAAAATATATGGACTTGCAAGAACCCTTCCAAGTTTGGGGGCAGGATTTTTTTCTCGCCACCCTGAACATGCTGGGGCTTCAATCTGGAACAGTTTACCTGTACTTAGAAAAAATTCAGCCTTCCACAGTATTCAATAAAGTTCTTGGCCAGGGGTTAGATTAGAGGATGGTTACAATGATCATGAAACTATATTTAATTTAACTAGCATTTAATCACCTGCAGTCTGAAATGGGATATCCCAGTCATTGGTTTATCATTTCATCAGTTAGAATGATGCTAAATGATATTAAGATAGATAGATAGATAGATAGATAGATAGATAGATAGATAGATAGATAGATAGATAGATAGACAGATTGATAGATGATAGAGAGATAATAAATAGATTAGATAGATGTTAGAGGATAGATGACAGATAAATGATAGATGTTAGATGATAGATGTGTGTGTGAGAGAGAGAGACATAATAGATTTTAGGCAGATGATAGGTAAATGCGAGATGATAGATAGGGGAGTGTGTGTGTGTGTGTGTGTGTGTGTGAGAGAGAGAGAGAGAGAGAGAGAGAGACAGAAAGAGAGAGAGAGAGATTAAAGAACCATAGTTAAATTCAGTTGAGTGGTTTGGGTGTGTTTTTAATATAGCTGTAATATTCATAGAGCTAACATATATAATAACCAAGCATTAGCGATCCGATTATAAACAGAAAAGCACACAAATATCTTTGAAACTAACATGTGTTTCATCCACCTTGGCAAATGAAGATTATTGACTAATACAATTCCAAACTCTCAGTTGTTACACCCATACACTGGGGAATGGAATCCCTTAGAGTTGTGATGTGATGAAAAGCTGACATCCCAGAATATTAAAACAAAGTTGATATTTTTTATGTGTTAAATTCTTCTTTAGGGTCTTAATACTTATGTGGATTACTGTTTCTTTGAGGAATCTTTCTGGAATGCTTCCCCAAAGAATTTAGTTAAATTCTAATTAAAGATCTAAAAGATGAGAAAAGATTCAGAGATGAGAAAGGCTTACTCAAAACTTGGGTTTATTTATTTTGTTCCTTTCAGAATCCAAAAGTTACCTTTTGAAAAGGGTCTTATCAAGATGGTATGCAGCCAAATGCTCTAAAAATTAAAAAAAAAAAAGCTGTATAAAAATAGATTGATCCCCACTCTTAGAAATATCCCTCTGCCCTAAATATTAGAGTGTGCCCTAAATTTTAGCTAGTTTCAAAGCACTCTCAAAGTTAAGAGCCAAGGGCTCCTAAGATATACAATTCAATTATGTGATCTGAGCTTTCATTCCTCTGACTCAAATATAATTTCCAGCACTTTCTTTAGAAGCCCAAGAGCTTGACCAAACTAAGTGAAATAAAATTAGCATGCATTGAAACCAAATCAACATTTGCAATGCGGATGAGTCTGCTGTTCTTGCAAATTATCTTGGAACATCAAACCAATGCAACAAAAAAGCAGACCTCCCCCAAAAAACTAGAAGAGGATTAGTCCAAATATTTGATAAGGACATAAAATATTGGTCTAATACTCACAGGACTGAAATTGTATGCTAAAAGAAATAGTAATACTCCCAGTTTTGTCTGAACGCTTTTTATCTTAAATATATCAGTATGTTGCATATTTGCCAGTGGATATTTATGCATATATCCCGTTCCAGGGAAATTTTATAACTGCTGAAAATGGGGCTCATTGTGTTTTATTTCTTCTGGCATTTTTCTTCCACATTAATTGAAGTGGCGGCAACAAGGGGGGAGTTAACACTACAATATTTGAAAACAAGACCTTACCAAAAAAAACACATTTTAAATGTGGTTTTATTTAATCTTTCAGAAAAAAAATTAAAATAATAATAAAAGCCCAGCAGCAGTGCAGGATAACCATACAACTTTCCACCTGGTGTATGTTGAACCTCACAACCTGAAAGTAAAATCATGTTTGTTAGGACCAGTTTGGCCCTTGATGCAAACTTGTCCTCTATCTATCTCCAACCTAAAATACAGTTCCTACTACCAATGACAGCAAAGAGAATTCATGTACTAAATGTACAAGTCTGAGAACAATCTGTAGCCTGATCCTGCAGCTAGGTGTGTGTGTGTGTGTGTGTGTGTGTTTGTGTGTGTAATATATATATATATACATATATACATATATA
>BHFT01058442.1:0-19386 GCA_004320025.1 Laticauda laticaudata
CTGCTGGCTTACAATCTTTTAAACAACCACCTGATTAATTTTATTCCCTTTTAGATTCGATAGCTTAAAAAATCCAAAAAGCACCAAGTCATCAAATAATCCAAAACTGTTTTCTTTCTTTGCTTCTTTTTTCCATCTTTCTGTCCTGGGGTTCCTTATCTTGTTACAAGTTTCAGTTAAAATGTATCTTTTAGGAATCTTGTTAAAGTTTCACTGTTATTCTTTTCACTTCAGGTGGTCTCCTCCATTTTCCAAATCCCACCTTTCTTTTCCCTTCTTTAAAAAGTTTTTTGAGAATCCAGAAATCTTTATTATCCCTTTGACATTTTATTTTCAGCTTAAATACCTGTTAATGTCAAAGTGGATTTCTGCCGGTTTCCTGCTTAAATCTCTTAGTTGTCAGTATAGGGAAGAAAAAAACAACAACCCCAAATCCTTTCCCTTCCCTCTCTCATTTGCTGCTTCAAAGTCTTCTTTGGGAACAATGTTGTTCTTTTATAATTCAAATTCAAGGGTACCTTATATTGTTGCTTTTTCAGTTCGACCCAGTCAGCCAAAATTTTCTCTTCTTATCTTCTTCCTGCACATTCTTTTCTGGTCAAGTTCTTCTTTGAAGGGGCCATTTCTGACCACTGCTACAACCACCTTCGGGAAAGGGAGTAATGGCCATCTGGGGAGGAGAGATACGACTCTCCTCAACCCTGCTGGCAGTCTTCCCCCTCTTCACCACCTCTACGGGGTGGCTTAGTCCTGAAACCAGTCAGCTCAGGGTGCTCCAGTGACGAGCACAAATCGAAACGATTTGTGAAATTTGCGTACGATTGCAGATTTCGGTCTGTCGCCGAAGAAGCTCAAACCAGAAGCTGCCTCACATAGATTAGCTCTTACTGATGATACCAACAATTATTTCCAGGTGTAGAGTTGGAGGCAATCTAGGCTCAGGTATCATACCATATACACAGGGGCCTAAACCTGTACAAAAGAAACTCCTGGCACATCACTTTCAAACTGGAAAACTATGGTCCCCATGGATATTATAATGCTACTGGTATTAGCATGGGCCCTCATTTATTTTATTTTGTAGGCCACCATCAATAACACTGGGATAGGTAGAAACATGTACACCATATAAAAGTGGGAGGGAGACAGAGCAGAAATATGCTGAATCATTTGTTTCTACTTTTTATCTTTGGAACCAGAAGAATTGTGGCATTTGTTGCTCATGTTAATACAAGACAATTAGGAATATGTCTATTATTATGATCTATTGGAAGATTTCTTCCAAAATATGTGTGTTTCTATTGATTTCTACATTAAACAAACAACAGAACTTTACACACTCTTTACTTTAGGCTCAATGCTAACCATTTGTTAAACTTTCCATTCCCATTCATGCCTTATTTTCATCATATGAATCTTACCAAATTCAAACTAGCCACCAATTGTATACTCATCTAAAACATTACAGATAATCCTCAATTTAAAGCCCAAAATGTTTGTTGCTAAGCAAGACATTTGTTAAGTGAGTTTGCCCCATTTTATGACTTTTGCCACAATTAAGTGTATCATTGCAGTAGTTAAGTTAGTAATGTGATTGTTAAATGAATCTGGCTTCCCCATTGACTCTGTCAGTCAGAAGGTCACAAAAGGTGATCCTGTGATCCTATGGCACTCAACCATCATAACTGAGTTAGTTGCCAAGTGTTTAAATTTTGATCACGTGACTCTGGGGATATTGCAGCTGTCGTAAGTGTGAAAAATGGTCAAAGGTCACTTTTTTTCAGTGCCATTGTAACTTTGAATGGTCAATAAATGAACTGTTGTGAATAGAGGACTACCTGTATATAATTCAAGTCTATTCATTTCATACCTTTTCTCTAAAATCAACAAATACACTTTCTTATTCACATTCATAAATTTCACAATGATTTGCTGAAGAAAAATCTGACCAATGCATATTCTGCATGGGATAATATCATACTGAGCTTCCCAAATATTGTTGCCTCATGTAACCATTTGATAAAAATTGTGGCAAATATCTTCCCAGGCATAACTAACAAATTAATTCCCCAGTACAGTTTTTGCATTCACTACTTGTATTTTTTTTTCTTTGAAATAGGGGTATAATTAATGGATTTTTCTAATGAGGCACAGTTGCAGACTTCACATGAGTTAAATAAATCAGATATAAATGAATCCATAAGTCACATCCATATTTTAACATTTCACAATTACACTACCTAAACTTCAACTTTATCACTTTACTTTTCATAGCATTTATGTCTTCCCTTCCATAGATGTTCGTTGATGTTAACATTCATTGTATTCATTTCAATCTGACGCTTCAACATATCTCTTTATCACTCCCACACAAAATTCTAAAATACACTTTTTTGCATTGTCTTGATGAAGTTTCCTCCCAAATTATTCTATTGCTATTATTTTTAATTCTACTCATTCTACTGGAGACTCTTTGCTAAACTCTCTTCACCTACCATATTTCCAAGACAAATATTTCTCCTATTATAATTGCTCTGCATATTCTCTACTTTCATTAATCTTAAACTATTTTGTCCTTTGACATTATTCAAATCTATCCTCTCTATGTGTGCATGTATGTGCATGTGCTTGTATATAAAATACAACTTTTTGTCATCCTTGATTTTTGAGCAACAATTCTCTTTTGTGCATTTTTTCCTATCAATAGCTTTTACAACTTCATTCCAGAAAGCAACCATTTTTTCCCTGCCCTTAGTTTTTCATAGTTCTCGTTAGCCTAATGCCACACACATCTGTAGCACTTTGTAATCTAAATGTTTCATTTTGTTTCAAACAGCTTCCACATCACCTTTTCTTACTCACACCTTCCATCATTCTTTTGGGAAATGAATATATCTTGCTAAGATTTTTATTTTCAGTTACAATGAAGTCTCAGAAAATGCCTCTTCAGTTTAAAAAGTTGCTGACAAGCACTATTTTGACAAGCACTATACCTTCAAATTCAAACCACTGTATAGCTCCATCTGATACGCACATCCAATTTTCACTTTTGCTTGTATTGATTTAAAACTCATGGGCTTGGGAACAAAGAAACATGTTGTGCAATTTCAGTACATCTTTCTAACAATTTCCTCAATGTTTACATTCAAGTTCACAACAACACAACACAAGAACTGTTTCAGTTACGATGGCTCTTCCAAACTTTTCCCATAAACTAGCCTAAAATAACATACAAGAAGTAAAGACTTGGTCTTAGAGAAACAACTATAATGTAAAGTCTTTCTTACATTTGTATTCTGTCATGTATTTTATAAGCATGTATCAATGGATATCTCCTGTAGTACCTGTTCAGTTCCTTTTTCTTCTTATACTAACTTTTAAAAAATTGGGATATGATAGAAGGCAAAGACTAAACTCAAGCATGTTCTTTTGCTTCCCATATTGTTTCTGGTTCCTATCCCATAAGAGCCCTAGAAATGTTAAAATGACAGGTGGTTGGATCCCTTCACTTCCCTTTGAAATGTTTACAGCTATCAAGTAAGAAAAAATGAAGCTTTTTTATAATTTAATTCTTACTTAACTGATATTTTATGAAAAAATCATCCATACAATCTTTTTAAAATTTATATAACTAAAATTAAAAATGTAAAGTTTTAAATGCAATGGTTTTATAAGAAACCAGCTTATGCTTGGTAATCCAGTATTTCTTCAATTGTGTCCCAAAGAATATCAGTATTCTCCAACAATTTCCATGGGTACCTTCAAAGATACTAAAAATATTACTATTTGTTTTTTCAACTTCGTTTTCATGAAAGTTGATTTTTTTTGTACTCAGAACAAAGAAATCCAAATATTGAAAGAATGAATAATTCTTATATTGTCTCGACAGATGAAACTGTAATCTCATATATCCTATGAAGATCTATAATCTTTCAGAAATAAATATTAAAGAGGGCTATAAAAATTAAAACTTTAAAAAAATTCATTCCAAAAATTGAAACATGCCTTTATATGCAAGTTCATACATTATATGTTATATAATTTATAATTTGCTTCAATTTTTTTAAAGAAGCAGTCATGTGTGTTCCACCAAAAAAAAATAAAATGATATTTTGTAATCTTAAATTTGAAAAACATTAATTTAGGGGGGAAAAAGAAAACTATTTGTAGATACAAAAAATGTAATCCATATTACCTACCCAAGTGCCATAGCTGCTGAATGTGAAAGGAACTGCACATCTGTATATTATAAGGATGCTAGGATGAGGAAGAATGTTATTATCACTGGTTTGTGAAATACGTATTTTTATTATACTAAATAAAATCTATCTTAGCTTAAAACAAAAAACAAATTCAAATACCTTCAGTATTACAGTCTTCTGATACCTTCTGAAGAACAGACACTATTACTCCCATTTTACAATTAGGAACCTGAAGCTGCAAGATAGTGATTCTCTTAGGGCCACCATGCTCAGCCATAGACTTAACAGGGAATTGAACCCTATGCTCCAGGGTTCTGAAACAAAAATAACATTGAAAATGTTATGATCTCTTTTTTGCTGCAAACGTAAATACTTTTTCTATTGGCATAAAACATTATCATTAAAAAAAGAAATTTTGCAACATTTAACCGAGGAGTTAAATGAATAACAAAACTATTGCTCACAAAGACGAATCAATTGTGTTTGCCAATTGATTAACACAAACACACAAATTGTGTGTTAATTAACACAAATTGTGTTTGTGTTAGCTTGACTTTTAAATGGAAAAGTCAAATCAGATCAAGATCAGGCAGCACAGTTAGCAAAAAATTACTGAGTCCTCAAATTAGGGAAAAAATAGTGGAAGAGAAATTCAACACAAAGTGCATATCCTTCATAAACTACAGTATGTGAGGACATTGTGTGTGTTTGTGTGTGTGTAAGCGTAAATAAATGTATGTCTATTTCATTTATATTTCATTTTTCTCTTCAGTCATTTCTAATCAATTTAGAGTAATTTAACATTAAAATGTGTATCTGTTGTAAACTGTAACTGTCCTCTTTGTATGTTTTTTCCAGTTAGCTATGCTTTTGAAAAGTATTTTCCACTGATGTGTTTCTCTGCATACTTTCCCATAATATATAAATTTCCTCACAAACAGGTACGATTTTTTGAGTTGCAAAATACACTGCAAACTTCTAAAAAAGGTAGGCACATAGACCAGAGGTGATATTCAGCAGGTTCTGACCAGTTCTGGAGAAACGGTAGCAGAAATTTTGAGGAGTTCAGAGAACCAGCAAATACCACCTCTGACTGGAGTTTTTACAGTATCCTTCCTCTGCCACAGCCACCAAGCCACGCCCACAGAACCGGTAATAAAAAAAAATTGAAAACCACCACTGACACAGTCTACTTTCATTATCATGAAAAGAACCAAGAGGATAAATCAATTAGGATCTGAAAATCACTTAAAACAAGCTGAAGTTGTTTCAATCTTTTTCTGAACTTCTTTCAGTCCCCATCTCATGTGGGACCAAAACTTGTTGTACACTTATTATGGTCAATATAGGCATTTGGTAGCTAGCTCTAATTCTTCACTATTTGATCCATGGGATTATACTCGTCTCCAATTCAGTGATAATCCACTTCCAAGGACCAGTAAATTATAGTGTATTATTTCTTACCAAATCAATGAAATCCAAAATAAAGTTTTCGTTGTTATTACAGTTGATTTTAAATCTACAAATCAATCCTCTATAAAAGTAAACTTCAAACTGGAAAGACAGTTTATGAAAATACAAATGTATTAAAGCTTATAAAATTACTATACTATAGAGTATAAAATTACTCTATAAAAGTAAACATCAAACTGGAAAGACAGTTTATGAAAATACAAATATATTAAAGCCTATATAAAATTACTGAATTTAACTTACTCTGCTCAAGAAGAAAAGGTTAACAGAAAAAAAAAGAAGTGGTTGAACACAGAATATTATAGCCTTTGATAAAAGTAAAGTGCTATTGAAATTTTTATGAGGATGGTTTGTAGTAAAGGGCACCACTGGAATTAAAATATAAGCTTGTATGCTTACATGTTTGACTCCTGAACCTCAGGTTACAAACCAAAGATAGGATTCTAAAGTTATGTGGAAGTCAGAACAGTTGACACTGGAGACAAGTGCAAAAGCAGCCTTCCTCCCATTATAGACTATTAGTAACAAATGGATTTTTCTTCAACAATGGATATGAGACATCTGCTCCCCTATACAATAAATAAATGGATTTCCAGGCAATTAGAGATATTTCTTATAATTTTAAACTGGATTGCTAGCATACACAGAAGTGATACAAAGGGAAGCATTTCAAATTGTATAGGATGTAATTAATAAATAAACTACTTAAATTATATCCAATCTGACACAATTTGGAGCTAGTATTAGCTTCTAGGACCAAATCATGACTGTGACATGTAATTGAGAAGACTGTCTTTGTTACTCTGTATTGTATAATAAATTTATTCATTACTGATTCATAACAATACTGATTTTATTTCATAATATTTTACAAGATTTATTTATAGTATCTATTTTACATCATTTTTGTATCTAAATGGCAGAAAAATTTTTGATGGATATTCAGCTTCCTCTCTTACAAAAAGTAAATGACAAAAAGTAATGAAGGTCGTAACAGAGTGTTAACAATGGTTAAATATGAACTGATTTCTTATTCCTTCCTTTTTAGTAAATTCTTAAAATATCATGTTCTATGTTAGATTGTCCATTTTGAGGTTTATTTTTTTCTTTGCTAGTACATTATGCAATTTTACACCTGCATTCCAGATTTTGTTTCTACTAAACTATGGCAAATGTGAACAGTGTAACACAATAGGTTCAAAACTAGACATATTTTGTATGTACCTCTGCTGCACTGTAATCTACAGAACATAATAGTGCTACTATAGAGAATTAAAAACTCACTATCAATTTCTGTTTTTGCAAGGACACATCAGCATTCTTACAAGCCCGCATCACCACTGCATTGTATCTGCATCATATCCTCATCCCCCGCATCCATTCCACCCCCATAAAACAAAGAGGGCTCTAGTTATACTATCCAGGTATCTTCATCTATAAAGTACATATTCAGCAGTTTTAAATACAGTATCCAATCCACCAAACCCCACAAAGTTCATAACAGATTGTGAACTCACACTATTATTGAAATTTACATTATGACACTGTCAGTGAAGTTACCACTTTCATAACAAATTACCTGTTGCTAAGAAATGTTATTGTTCAAGAAGCAGCAATTATTAGATATTACTGAGGAACATTCAATTTATTATTTCAGTGGGAAACAGTGATTGATAAAAATGATAATATTTCTGGGAAATTTTGTGTCAAGATATCTACTGGTAGCTAGCAGCTGTACTTCAAGCTCATAGAGCTCTTCATGTTTGAAAAAAAAAAAGGCATGTTCCTCATTCCAATCATTTCATGTATTATGGCAGATTGGCTCAAATGAAGATCACTAAACTGTTTAATATCTCATTCTTTCCCTGAAATAAAAGCCTTATAAAATCAATCACATATATTCCATGAAGAGTTATTAACTCAAATATATCATTATTGGATGATAAAAATGTGGATTGGCTTTTACTACAAGAATGAATAGCAAATTAATAATCTTAGCAAAAAGAAAATCTGTATTATGAAAGCTAAGAAAGATGACCAAAAGATAATTTCACTGTGGCATTTCTCACTTGAGGCACAAATGACCAGACTCAAATTATATTTTGAACCTAATTCTCTAAATATGGCCCTGGTGCTCAGAAAGCTGGAAGGAAAGAGAAAAAGAGCACAACTTAAAAGCAAAGTGAATGGACTAAGTTAAGTGGCAAGTGACTCATTGGAAGATCTGAGGAATGAAGTTAGGGATAGTGCGTGGATACAATCATTAACAATCAGCAACAATTGATACAATCCCTCAAAAATCAACACTACTATATTATTGGAAATAATTTTCTGACCAAGACCAGCTGAACAAATATACATTTCCCTCCCACAAACATATGTATTTGTTATTTTCTATTTTTTGCTTAAATGATGCAGCAAGCTTTTACATAGATTGTCATGTTTTTCTCATTCAAGTTGAAGGCTTTGTAAAAATTGATTGATTGAAAACATTGTATTATTCATATTTTCAAAAATGCCATTAAGCCACATTATATAGAATAATACATATGCAAATAAACATATAATAGGCCCCCACCAAATAAAGTCAGCCCTTTCTGAAAAAAGCCTCGTTGTATGTATGCTTTCCTGAAAACTATTTTCAATCTCTATTGGAACTATAATATAAATGGAGGTAATTTAATTGGTATATGCCTCCTCAAAAGCAGAAATAGCCCCCTCATTAAAAACAATAATGTTATTTACAAACAACATTTTATCTGCTGTATTGCTTCTCTGCACTCAAATAGCACAGAGTAGGAGTCTTTGGCTTCTACAGAAAAAAAATAATTAAGGATTTTTAAAATAGCACAGGCAGAGAGCAGTTGTGTCATTCATGGCTACTGATGTCATACGTAACTTGATAGTCACACACCTCACACTACTATATTAGCCCTGCATGTTTAGTTGGGTAAAAAGAATATATTCTGAAATTTTCAAATGCTAGAAAAGCAACAGAAGCTGTATCATCTTAAAAAGAGACCTGGGAATCTTGTTCAACACGACATTTATCATGTGAAAAAAAATCATCTGAATCTGGAATGAATTATGTAATGCAGCCAATTCATACAGCCAATTCATACTGCTTCTCAGAGGATGGTCACATCTCTGAACAGTGAGATCTAAAATATAATGAAATAAAAACTGAATACATGTATTTAGACTCACAAGTACCAAATTATCAATCAGTTTTATCCTCACAGCTATGGTACTTTCATAAGAGTTTAGAAATTTTCTTCAAAAACAATGAGGTATCCCAATTAAAAACTCAGTCAAAGGAGAAATTCAAAAAAGTACATGCTACTATATTTCGTCATTTTTAAAAATATTTGGAGAATATATACCTCTGCCTAGATTATCAGTGGATTCATACATTGTGCTCAGAGAGAAGATAGCACTACATAAATATTTTTATTTCAACTAACAACAGCCTGCAAATAGAATCTGTGTTTGGACAGATCACCATTTGTAGAATCAAGGCTACTCATTAAGCAATCTACAAACAGAATAAATTGGAAACAATTAGGATTTCTGTTTGGGTATGGTCAACATTTTAACAGATTTTTGGAGTGGGCAGCCATAATTAAATTAATTAATTAATAATAATACATAACATTTTTCTTAACATAATTTTACTGTCTGATACTCACAAATATTTCTGAATCACAGGATAATGCAAAGAAGTTCAGCTGACAAGAATCTTTATACCATCATAGTTAAACTAATCTGATTGGTTGAAGCATTATAACAAACAGTAATTTGCACCAATCAAAGAGTAACACCAGTCAGTAATGATAGACTCAGCAAGTAGCCTCTTTTATATCTCAGCAAATAAAATTGTATATACATTTTAGCAAACATCACACTGAATTTCAAGCTTTTACAATTAAAAACACCACTTCCTGTTAATTTTTGACTATTGTTCATTTCAGTCAATCCACTTTATTTCTCATTTCAATATTTTCTAAACAAAATAAGATCAGGAAAACAATATTTAAATATAATACTGAAAGAGGATGTGAATTTTTGTAACACCGCATTTTTCATAAACCTTTGTATCTCTTCATTTCAACAGTATGTTCACAGAAAGATCTGCTAATTGCACTTATAAACTTTTATTGTCACCATTTAAATATTTGGTTGATGAATAAAAACTGATTCTTGATCTAATCTTTCCTGTATCGCATTAAAAGTTCATAAAATTGAGTATCATTAACATATTAAAATATGACATAGTACTGTATAATTCTCAACTACTAGCCTGTACATTTGATTGCCAATTGTCAGGTGTGACTGGATTTGGAGTATAGAAAGTTGATAGAGCCTAGATCATAGATGCTATAATCCCATGTTTTTGTGCTATATATTCTGACTTTGGTTTTCTATTTTCAATTTATTTGGATCCAACATTTCTAAAATGCAAAACAGGCTTTCCTTTAATGTGTAATTTTCCCTACAGTATTAAGCAACATAAACTGCAAGAAATCAGTAATGTAAAACTAAATATACCTAATTATTATATACCTGATTTTTTTAAAAAAATCATAAACCAGGTTTTTAAGTAAACTTTTTTCAAACTTGTAAGACTATTAAAATCACAATAATAGATTTAAACAATTTTAAGAAATCAAATAAAAATTATATCAGATGTATTATATATAAAAATAATTCCTAATTCAATTAAAAGGCAAGGTGAATGGATAAATCTTCAGAGTCCACACAATAATAAAGGGTAAAGGTCATCTGAAGAAAATTTTGCAAATAAATGAGTCAGGTTGCCTTTGGGAGGCTTGCATGGTGCAGAGAAATTATAATGGACTCTAAAAGAAATGTATTTTTTACTTTAGAATGAGATAATATCCAAAATGACATATAAGGAAGCATTTGTATTCCCATTTCCTGAGTTAGAAAATCACAATGATGTTGATCCAAAGGATAAAATACATACAACAGTATATTCTAGTGCAGTGGTTTTCAACTTTTTGTATAAATCCCACCAATCGCTCTGTCAAAGACACAGGGTTCTGTTGTGACAGTGGCAAAAGTCCACTTTTTCCAATGTTTACCAATATATTTTTTTAGGCATTTTATGATTATTTTTTATCATCTACAGTAAACTTTAAGATTTGGTTAAACTTTTCAGAATTTACTATGGTTTTCATCTGGACTACTTTTGTCCCAGGTATGACGGATGAGGTGGGGTACCACTACTCTAATGAGCTGACAGTGAAAGTGTTGTTTCAATATATTATTGCATATAAACTTATAGTGAACCAGTCAAATTCTGCATTTCATTTTTAAGATTATGATTCTTTTGTAACCCATAACATTTATCAATAAAACGAGTTCAAATATTTCACCATAAAGGGCTCTGATTATTAATTAAAATATCAGAAAATGGAGGTAGTAAACAATTACATCTTTATGAGATATGATACTTGTTCTCCTTAGAACAGCTGACCCTTTCAAGCAACACATTCTATTCCTAAAAAGTACAGAACAGTACAGTAATTCGCATCAAAAGAATTACCAAATAACTGTAATTTATCCTATTTATCCTGTTATTTATCCTAAAAGCTGTGCAGAAAAGTACAGCTTGTTCTCAACCAGTGCAAACTAACTGTTCCATAGCAGTATCAACTCAGGGCTTGACAGAAGAAACAAAGCACAATATATTCAACACAATGTTATCTTGGACGGCTTAATAAGACAGATGACTGGCCTGTTTTGCTAACTTGAGATATTGATGTGTGAACCGGGCAAGGACATACTGGGTACCCGTCCAAAACTACAACTATACTACCTCCTGAGGAGTAATTCACTCAGTCCCGTAACAAGGATGGAGTTTTCTTTCAGTCTATGGGATTGCAAGTTGGCTCTACTTTCTGGNCTTCATTTATTCTTCTTCTTTTTTTTTTTTTTTTAACGCCAAATCTTCTCTTGTCTTCAAACTCATCTCGGGAAGCTTCCGAAAAAAAAGGGCAATTTGAGAAGGAGCCCGGTGACTTGGCGCTGGCTGTCAATTCTCAAATCAAGCCCTGCTCCCCAATTCCAGATTTAAAGAGGATTGGAGAGAAAAGCTCTAAATATAGCCGCGAGCCACTGTTATTGCTTTTACAGCGTCAACGGCTCCCCTCCCTCTCTTCCTTCCTTCCTCCCCACCCGGGCTGGCTGCAATCCGCACGGCCGCGCAAATCTAAGCTGCCTCCCCCGGGTGCCGACTACTCGCCTCTTCCCCCTCCGCAACTCTCCCTTCGCCCTGCTCCTTCTCCACAGCCCCGCGCCTCATGGCGTAGGCGGCGGCGCGCTTTAGTCATGAACTCTTTGGGACCCGGGAACCAAACAGGCGGACCCGGGAGGGAGGCTGGCAAGGCACGGTCAAAACCCGAGGCGAGCAAGGGGAAAGCGCAGCCCAGAATCCGAAGCGGCCAAACCCAACTCGGGGTCACGGTCTCTCTCCCGTTTGTCCCGCTTCTCGCCCCGAGACGCCGGCCGGACACCGAGCGGGACCAGCTGATGCCGTGTGCCCCGCCGCGCCACGCGCAAGCTGGCCCGCTTCCCTCGCCTTACCTATCCGGTAATCCCCGTTTTGCCCGATCTCGGAGAGAAGCCTCCCCCACATGGCGCTGGTAACCGCCTTCGCTGCCGAGGAGAAAGTGAGGGTCGACGGCAAGGCGAAGCGGAGCGTGAGGCGCCCCCCCCCCCGNGGAGCGTGAGGCCCCCCCCCCCGCCTCCTGCCGCCGGAGGACGCGAGGCCTGGACGTTGGGAAAAGAAGGCTGGTCACTGCTGGGCGTTTGCTCCTCTTGCGGCCGTAATTGCCTTTCGCGCTTCGCAGCCCGCCTTGGGCCTGAGGCAAGCTGCGGCCATGGTTGCTTTGCTCCCAGGCCAGCAGCAGCAGCAGCAGCAGCAGCAGCAGCGAGGACAAAACTCCCTTTCTTTCGCTGCGGCTGCCCTCGCTGCGGCGCCGCTTCTCTGCTCTTTCCTCCGTCTCCCCCCTTTGCTTGGTGCCGGGCGGAGATAGAGGCGGGAACTCAGCAGATGCTGCTGCTCCACCGGAGAGGAAAGAGAAGGAGCTGAGAAAGCGGGACGCGCGGAGAGGGGTGGCGTGGCAGGCGAGGGTCACGCCGCCTCTTGTCCGCGAGCGGAGTGAAAGGTAACTGGAGAACCGGGGGGGGGGGGGGGGGGNGGGGGGGGGGGGGGGGGGGGGGGGGGGGGGGGGGGAAGAAGGAGAGATTGGCAATCCTGAATTGGAGAGGAATGCCGACCGAAAGTGCCCCTTGCAGTGGGGCCAAAGCCATTTAGCCCGTTCCGGCGTCGGAGAGAAATAATACTCAAACAAACAAACAATTGTTAAGGGAGATTTTCGGCAATAACTTTCCACCACACGAACGGTGTATCAATAAGGGAATGATGCTATGGAAAGAAGAAACTTGTGTGGATGCTTTCTGAGCGATAAAGGGAACTTTGTGAAATGCTAGGCAAGTTTAATTATGTTAGATTTGAATAATCGCCCCCAAAATTTGATGGAGAGTATTCCATTCAAGAAAACAGTTGAATTCCTCTAAGTGCTATCACTTGTTTTATACCATCAAAGGATGTGGCTCCGGATCGAATCCATGTTGCTGAAATTAGAGTGGAAACCTGGGCCACCAATGGCTTCCCACTTAGAAAAGTTTCCACACAAGATTTATGTGGTAACATCTGCCAGAATGACAAGAAAAAAGCAGAACTAACGTGCAGTTTCCTCTTGTTTATTTTTGTCTCACAGCTATACACCTCAGAGAGGCTACATTCATACTGTAAGTATATATCAGTCTCAAAAAACATGATGTCTGATATGTTCTAATTTTAGTGGAATCTGCCCAGAGGCAAGCCATAAAATGTCCATAAAATGCATACCGACAGGTATGTTTCCCCCCTCAAAAAGATTGGCAATCATTTTTGATTGGCAATCTTAATCATTTAAATTTGACATATAGAATAGAATAGTATAGAATTCTTTATTGGCCAAGTGTGATTGGACACACAAGGAATTTGTTTTCAGTATACATAAAACTACATTCATCAAGTATAATATGCAGTATTAGATTAATCCCTTACCCCCCCCCAAAAAAACCCACCCTGATTAAAAACACATTTACAATACTCAGCTTTGCATTTTAAGCCTCCTTACCATCTGTTGGATATGTTTTCCTATTAAAACCTATTTGTTGTAGATCAATGTTTCTTATTTTTTTGTTCTTGGAAAACCTTCCCACTTTTAAAAATTATGGAGGACTGTGGTGATTTGCTGAATGACCACAGCAAAAAAAATCTGGGTTTTGAAAAACCCAGTTTTTGTAAAACTGGGTATGACTCTCTTAAACAGCCAGATCACTTAGCAATGGAATTTACTGTCCCAATTGTGCTTGCCCGCTTGTGGACTTACAACAATTCATTTAATGACCATTTGAAAAAAAAGTGACTTATGACCGTTTTTCTTAACAACTTAACGACTGCTGCAGCATCTCCAGGGTCATGTTATCAAAATTCAGACACGTTGCAATTGACTCATGTTTATGATGGTTGCATTGTCCTGGGGTGATACAATCAACTTTTGTAACCTGACAAGCAAAGTCAATGGGGAACTCAGATTCACATAACATTCATGCTGCTAACTTAACAACTGTAGTGATTCACTTAAAAACTGGCAACAAATATTGTAACATCTTTCTCACTTAGCATGTCTCACTTAGTAACAAAAATGTTGGGCTCAGTTTTGGTTGTAAGTTGAGGGCTCTCTGTATAGCATCTTTGACTGGATGGACAGAATGTGGATCTAAATGTAATAGAACTCTGCAATTGTTTGTATCTCTGCAAACAATTATAATCAGAAAAGGCAACTTTAACAGGGTCATGGAGAGCTAAATGGTTGGATCAGAGACTTGACACTATCAAGTGCAGTACCAGAAGATAATTTTTAACAAATATGTGGGTTTAAATACTGATCTAGAGTGATTTAGCAGGAATCTTGCCATTCTCATTTTAAATAAACATGTGAGATCACACAATTATTCCAGGGATGTGAGAATAGACAATTCACTAGGTGAAAAGGTCTAACTTCTCACTTGTTCATAGCATGAAAGAAATTCTGTGAAGTCTTTAGCTTAGTCAGCAATTTTTCAATTGTGAAATAACATTTGGAAGAATAATAATATGGCTCACATCTTAGCCTTTCTCAGTTACTTTTTCATATCTACTAATCATACTTTATATATTCCATATGATATATTACATCTGAAGCAAACACTTTTAATAGGACTTTTATAGCTGTCTTTTGTTCAATTTTGTAAGTTAGGTGTATAGGAAACTATCGTAAGAATTTCAGACTTGGCTAATAGGACCAAAGACTTATCTAGTTTAGGATTCTACTCCATTAGTAATCAAAAAGATGCTTAAACTAAGTAAGTATGGAGGCAGGATGTACAAAAGTGCCTTAGAGCTTCCAATTCTAATCTATATATATAAAAGCAAAATACCACTTATGCATCATCACAAAATCTCCAGAACCGTAAAGCCAATAAACTTGAAATTTGGCACATATGTTCCTCTTAGTTTCTAGGTGCTCACTAAGACAGGATTTTTTAAAATGACCATCAGAGCATTAGTATTTCATATATTATTATTATCACGCTCTGATGCTAAGGAGTTCTACTCCCCTTCCCTACCTGAAAAGTAATCTGTTCCAAATGCAAAACGCAAACCCTAACCCTAACCCTCTTTCTTTTTTAAAACTTCGTGATTGGACATATCTGCAACCTAAATGTCCTTGCTTTTAATGCCAATAATAATCAAAACATTGATTATTCTTGGTATAATGGCGTGCTGAAGGTGCTGACCTGGCATATATTGCAGAGACCTGGCTAAGAGAGGAATCAATCACTTCCAGTTGTGTCTGCTGCTCTATGATACAGCGGCCTAAGGCTGGGTATTTATGTGTGCATTATGTATCTGTCTATAGAAACTTCATGTCAGTAATAGAACAACAGTGTGCTAATGTTGAATGTTTGCTGTTGCATTTGAGGAGCTAAAATAGTGGAACAATACTTTACTACACAGTCTAACCCTCTGCACAATAGGCTCTTTTCCTGATCTCTTTTTCTGATTTCCACTGAACTCTGATGTGGCACTGGACTACTCTAGACTTCTTTTTGGAGGAAATTTTGGTGTTCTTTTTGAAGCTAGACCTTTGTAATTCTTCCAATTCTTCTTCTGTGAATATTTTGTATTATAACTCAAGAATGATCTTCTAGCCTCTGTTCTGTTATTTATGATTTTGGATTTTGTTCTTTCCAGAATTGGTGCATTTGTTTCAAATACTGTATCCTTGTTGGGCTTGATGGTAATAGCAGATTATTATTTCTTGTAAAGACATCTTATCTTCCAGTAATTCTTCAGCTAATGGCCTTTGTTATTCAGCTAGCAATCCTGAGTTCCAGAGCCCATTTGTCACCAGATGTCCAGGAACCCCAACACCTAGCATGATTCCTGAACCTGGGTGATCACTGAATAGGTATAGGTTTCTCTAAGTTTTGTCTCATCATATTTTTTGAAGGGAGAGACACTCTTTGTCTGACTCCTCTGATGAGACTTGTCAGTATGACTGAATCTCTGGCATAGCTCTCATCTTCCTCAGAGCATGCAAACCCCACAAGAACATCAAAGTAGGATCCATCTTGGGTCACTCCCTAGCACCAGAGGTCTTGTCTTCTGAGATTTTTGACTTGTGCTGGCGCCCATCTTTTTTTTTTTTTAATAAAGTTTTATTTGGTTTTCACACTACTGTCAGGCGGAGCTCCATTCAAATCCAGGAAAGAATACTTAGATTTCTTTAGTTTAAGAGAAAAGATATCTTTTACTGAAAGTGAAGTGGTAGCAACCAAAAATTCTGAATCTGAGAAATTAGCGCGCAATTCACAATAGAAAGTGATGCAAATGTTCCCCACCCAATAGTTCAAATGACACTTCCATTAGAAGTTGTGGATATGATCATGTGGGCATCTTCAGGTGATGATGAGGCCTCTGTCCGTTGACCTTGGCATATTTTGATAACGGGTTGCAGTTGCGCACAGAAAAGAAGCTAAGCGAGAAATAGAAACCTAACTCTAGCTTATGCTCCCCCTCCCATTTATTACAACGATGAATGTGACACCTCCAGCTCACTCCCAACTTATTCCTACCTCTTCCCCCGCCCCGCCCCCCCGTTACTATGGCAGTCGAAAAGATGCACAATAGCAGAAGATCTTGAAGGCTGACATTCGGCCCTCCTAGAAAAAGAAAATCCATCAATCCTAGAAGAGAGAGAGGAGAAAATATAAAGACAATTATTAATCACTACACAATTACAAAACAAACACCTCCTAAGGCTTATCAGTTGTGATACTACTTCTAATTCTCTCTTCTGCATTCCCTCTCTGTTGCTTTCTAATTTTTTATATTTATTTTCACTCTATTTTTGTTTTAGTTGTTTTTCCAATCTTAAAACTTCCATTCTCTTCCCCTCTTTCTTTTTCCCCCCCATCTTAGATTACTTGTTCATTACAGATGGCTTCTTCTTGCCCATCTTCTTGTCTGCAGGCATTTCTTGTTGTTTCTCATAATTCCAGATCCCATTTCTAAAACTGAAATACGAAGCCAAAGAACCTCTCCCTCTTGTGCATCTTCTTTGCACTTTTTAAGTTCCATTTTCAGTTCTTCTAAAAGTGGAGCCATTTTAAAACAGTTTTAAACAACCACCCGATTGATTTTAGTCATTCAAACAATAACCAAGAATCCAGAAATCATCAATTAATCAGATAGTCCAGAGTTATATCTTCTTATTTCTTTTTTGACTTTCTTTCTGGGTTTTGTTGCGATATTTCAATTAGAATGTATCTTTTGGAAGTCTTGTTGAGATTTTGCTGTAAGTTTCTTTTTAATTCCAGGCAGTCTCCTCCTTCTAGATCCTACCCTTTATTCTTTTTCTCTTTTCCTGTTTTCAAAAGCTTTTAATTGTCGCAGAAATCTCTTTTATTCCCTTTGACTTTTTTTATTTTCAGCATTAAATGCCTATTGATGTCAAAGTGGATTTTTTTTTTCCATTTCTGCTTAAGTCTCTTAGCTGTCAGTATAGGAAAAGGAGAAAACCAATTTTTTCCCTTTTCTCTCTCCTTTGCAGCTTAAAAATCTTCTTCGGGAACAATGTTATTGTTTTTTAACAGTTTCATTTCCAGGGTACCTTATTTGTTGCTTTTGCTGTTAGACCCGATCAACCAAAACTTTCTCTTCTTATCTTCCTCCTGCACATTCTTTTCCAGTCAGGTTCTTTGTGGTGGCCATTTCTGACCACCGCTGCAACCGTCTTTGGAAAAGGGAGTAATGGCCAGCTGGGGAGGAGAGATGCAGCTCTCTTCAACCCTGCTGGCAGTCTCCTCCCTCTTCATCACCTCTACGGGGTGGCTTAGCCCCGAAACCAGCTGGCTCAGGGAGCTCCAGTGGCGAGCATGGATCGAAGCCTCGCAGAGACGAGGTTTTGGTCTGTTGCTGAAGAAGCTCAAACCAGAAGTCATGCTGGAGCCCATTTTATAGCAGCGTTTCTATTTCAAGTGGCGTTTTTCCATACAGCTTCAAACTATCCATGTAAAGGAGGTAGAATGGTCTGGCAGAAGTTTTTGGTATTTGATAGCCATGGCCTGAGTTATTCAGTGTTGTTGACAGAGGAATCAGTGCAATGAGAATCACTGCAATGACAAATAGAAGCAATTGGTGACAGAGGTAGTATTCAGCAGGTTTTGACCAGTTCTGGAGAACCAGTAGTGGAAATTTTGAGTAGTTCAAAGAACTGATGGTAAACTTCCCCTAGGAGTGAGGAAGGAATGGAAATTTTACAGTATCCTTCCCCTGCCACGCCCACCAAGCCAAGCCACGTCCACCAAGGTAGTATAAAAATTTGAATCCCACCAATGAATGGTAAGTACCCTTGGAAGATTCCTCTCTTGATATTAACCACTCCCAATCTATCACATTGTCCAGCAACTGTGTCTTCCAATGTACCATCGATCCTTGGACAAAGTTTTTGCTGTTTCTATTGACTCATGTTTTTTCTAGGCAGTTGATTATCCAATCATGTGGCATGGAATCAAATGCCTTCTTGTAATCATTCCATCCTACATTCAGGTTGGTCTTGCTCTTCTTGCAGTTTCCCAAAATCAACTTGTCAGGAGTTGAACTTTTGTTCCTCTGCTGTAGGGCAATTTTCTTTCTCCTCTGGTGGAAAGAGCAGAAATGGGTCAGGATTTCATGTCTGCTATAACAAACATGGATCCCAGTTGTCATCTGACATAAACATGCAGCACAGCACATGATGGATTTGATATTCTGTTTGGCTGGGGACTTTATGCTCTCAAAGTAGAGAAATTTTCTATAGTGCCCATTGTAATGGATTATTCATTGATCATTCATCATTTCCCACCACCGCCTTGCTGTCCTGCTCCCCTGGGTCAAAAAGAGAAATCTGGTCTAATGTAGGGATATTCTGTTCCTTCCCATTGACCTGGCAGCCAAACTATTTTGGACAGAGCAAAATGTTCCATCCGTTGTTATCCGCTCTCAAAAGTGCCCCGAATTTGCATAAGCAGAGCGGACAACACAGAA